>WTSP01028167.1:0-91289 GCA_025331215.1 Actenoides lindsayi | reverse complement strand
GGTGAGTACGGCTGTGGGGAGCGGTGAGGGGGTTTTCAGGGGAGGGCCGGAGAGGATGAGGAGCAGCCGAGGTCGGTGGAGCTGAAGGAGAAAAGTCGCTGCTGCCACCTGCTGAGGCGCGCCGCTGCGGGGGTTGCACCCAAGCGGGACACGGTGTTTTGTGACCCACCCGTTCACGCATCGGAAACCAACTGCAGCGTGGCACGATCGTGTGTTAAAAAAAAAAAAAAAAAAAAAGGTAAAGGGGGGGTGGGAAGGAGGAGCATTCTCCTCTGAAAAGGACCGAGATGGAAGCCGCGGTGGGGAGCAGGGCTATGCGAGCAGAAGTGGCACCAGTAAGGTGACGCTCCAAGAGCAGCATCTCTGCAGCAGCACTTCCCTGTTTTCATAGCCTACAGTCCGTCAGGACCTCTTTGATTTTGGCAGCAACGGTATGCAGAACAAGAGATCGCAGGCAACAGAGACCATGAGAGCCTACCAGTGATGCAGCTTTAACCAAAAGACTAATTCCTTATTATGATCAATACACAAGTACAAGGAGTAAAAAACCAAAACAAAAAACCCACAAAAAAACCCCAACAAACAATCCAAAGGCCTGAGAGAGAAGACCTCAAGCTTTTAGCAGGTGTCATCCCTACCTCTCCCCACTGTCCTGCTCTTCTTCCAACCTGGCCAGTGCCTCACTGGTCCAGCCTCACCAGCACCCCTTTTCTGCAGGGCTGAAACAGCTTTGATTGCTTTCCCCTGTGGGTGGAAGGAGGGGGTCAAACCCACGAGGTGACAACCTTGGACATAAACATGTCAAATCTGTCCGGAGGAGGAGGGTAAATGAAAAAAAGCCAGCCCAAAGTGCAAAATGAAGCATCTGCATGGACATCTCTCCCTCTCTCTCGCTCCCCTTTGCAGACAGCAGCACAGGAGGAAAGCCAGAGGAGGATGGAAACGGGATCCCTCCACCCCTGAGAGGGGGAGAAATGCTTTTGGGAGACTGAAACACTACCACCGACGCGATTACCACCTCTCGGCCCTCTCCAGCTCCGTGTTCCCGGGGGCGTTCGCAGGATGCAATAACCTGGCTTTCCAAAGGTACCGCTCAGCCCCCGCGCTGACACTGCCCCTCACCTAGCACCTAAGAGCAAGGAAACTCTTGCACTCCCCTCTTTTCCAAGCGGGAGGTGAGCCAGAGGACCAGGGCTCCCCCTTCTCCCTGCAGCAGCAGCGCCTGCGTGGGCTGAGGGCTCCCATCGGCACCGCAGCCCGCCTCTTACTCCCCCCTCTCCCTCTTGCCTTTACCAGGAGCCCCGAAAACCCGCCAAAGCTGCCCCCGCAGAGCTGGCACCCCGAAGCGCAGGTCTTGCCCCAGCTGGTGCTGCAGCCCGGCCCCCTTCCCATCCCCTTCCCCATCCCCGCCCTGCCCAGCCAGCAGACCCGCAGCGTGCCCTGCAGCGCCGACCGACCCCGGGACCTGCTGCCCCTCTACTACAGAAGCTACGAGGAACATCAGCTCTTCAGCAAGTTCGGGAGGCCGGTTTGAAAATTTAAACTGCCACTCAACTGTTTCCTTTGGTTTTATGGGTGTTTTGTTTTGGTTTTCTTTTTTTTTTTTCGTTGTTGTTGTTTTGTTTTTACTCCCCCCCCCCCCGGAAAGAATTCCACAAGAGCCAATTACTGCACCTGGGTTTCTAAATGGAGAAAATTTGACACTTCATGTTGCCAGGCTTTTTTGATGTAATTCTTATTTCCATACACATCTCCCCACCCTGTCCAGAAGTGCACATTTCAAACATGAGTTCCTGGATTACAAGCTTTTTAATTGATCATTTTGGTGAGATGCATAAAGCCAAGCCTTAGTAGTGCCATCTTAACCTACAGGCTGAGCATGTGCAGACTTACAGGTTTTAAACACAGGAGTCAGATTTTTTGTTCAGGACTCTTTTAAAGGCTGAAAGTGAAGACAGCCCATTATCAGGAACAAGGCTTCTATGTCATTAGATAATTGGAAGCATTTACAATTCATTGCACTTGAGTATAGGCTAAGATTTAAAGGTGGGTTTTTTGTTGTTCAGAACTCACCCTATCTTCCCATTTCTACACAGTATCAGACCTGTAAAATGCAGTGACAAATGTGCAAAGATGGTCAGTCAAGAGGAAAACATTAATTTGTCTTTAATACAAAGGACCTAGCACCTTTGAAGAAAGCAAACAAAACAAACAAACAAAAAAAAAAAGCAGGTCACAAACCAACCAAAAAACCAAAACCATCAAACCACCATCACTGGGGTTTTCATCCTTTCTCTCCTACATTAGAAATTCACATCAGGTATATCAGGACCCACAGCAGCATCTACAGAAGTATCGTAAGTGCCATCATTTGCTTCCAGAAAGCAAAGACATCCATATTTCTGTCCAGGATTTCCTGGGTGGAAATACAGGGGAATGTTCCAGGCAGTGCATGCAGAGCCTTGCCAAGCAACTTCAGGACACCTTGGCCAATTTGTGCCACAGGACAGACCTATGCCAGCATGGCATGCCCCATGCAGTCTGGGCACAAAGGGCTTGTAAGTAAGAAGAGGTGCTGAGAGCCCCAAGAGCTGCTGCATGTGTGGGGCAGGGAATAAAAACAGCACCCAGGACGTGAACCCCCATCACCTGCCATCCAAGTGCTCAAGGATGCAAACTCTGATACTCAAAACAACCCTGCTACAAAGGCTAGGAGTTCTAGTCCACTGGCTTCATCTCTATCAACATTTGCAACATGTTTCAAGTAAAGAAGCCTTTAAAGATGCCAAGTAGTCCATTTTTGTGATAAGGCAAGACCTACTAGTGGATATCTGGGAACCACTACCACTTCTCCCTGGAAAGAGAGCTAGGAACACTGTTTTTTCTATTTATATAATAATAAAGGATTCTCTCCCCATTCCACCTCCTGTGTCTTTTCACGTCACCAAGCTATGGGCAGTCTGGTTTGGGCACTAGGTTTGATGGGGGAGGAAGCAGGTGGTAAAGCATTTACAGAACCCTTGCAAAAGATGACTATGTTGACTTACCAGCAACCACACCATGAAAAGGAAAAAAACCTTTCATTCTCTTAAGACAACTAAAGCTGGAGAAAGGGCAAGAAAACCAGGACCTGCTCTGGGCTTCCCTTTGGCTCACATCCCAGCTTTACCTTTTTATCCTCTTCTTTCAGCCAAGTCTAATGCACAGGCAGAGGAATGAATAATCCTGCTTCAAGGTAACCTGTTCTTTGGTCTCCTCCCAGACGCTTGTGAGACTTCCCAGACTACCTGTGGAAAAGGCCCTCTGCCTGCAGCCATGACAGCCATGATTTTGGACACAGTGCTACCAGTGTTTTGGGCTCTCACAAGTACATTCATACCATACCATACCCATGGACTGCACTGTCATTTGTGTCGTGCCAAAATAGGATTCATGGATGGGTATTCAGTTCAGGATCTGCCCTGGAAACAGCACCACCCAATTTCTTGTTCATGTAGGAAGGGGTTGTCTTGTTAAGAGACGAAAAACAAACCCCCAAAAAACAAACCCCAAAAAACAGGAAAAAAAAAACCAGAAGGGAAATTGAAGAGGATGGGAATGAGAATTTTCCTGTTACGTTCTTTGTTCCTCTCCCTTGTCATGTTTTAAGGAATAAATTAAGTTTCTCTACGATTTCCCCTCTCACCAGGGAGATTTTTGTTCACAAAAAACCTCAAACACCACATTCGGGGCACAGAGCTTGCTGTTCCTTGGATTTGAGTGAGGCTTTAAAACCACAAGTGGGAGTTTTTGCTACATAAGATTAGGGATTGACAGCTGCTTTCACTGCAAACTGAAATGACGCACATTTCAGATATAAAAATCTTTCTCCAAGCATGTCCAGAAAGCTGCTGATTTTGAAGTGTCATAACAAAAAGTTAGCATTAAAAAAAGCAAAACACTACAACCCAAACCTGACACAGTAGTTTTTCATTCAGAGAAAACTGTCAACTTGAAATGAGCATTTTATACAACTGATATTTAAAAAATTATTTACTTGACAAAATTGAAAAATTTCCTTGCAGCAGAGTTTTCTTGACTTGTGTGCAAAGTTTGGCTTTCTACCACAAAAATCCTATCACAAAACATTGGCAGACTTAGCCAGGTTCCTCCAGTGGGGAGGAGGACAGTCAGGTCTTCCTCAAAAGTCATCCAAAGCTCACAGGAGACTGAAACCAAGGGAAGAAAGGTGGGTTCAGGGCAGGAAGCCCAACTCTACCACTGTTTTCCCTGCCAAACCCTGAAGTCTTTGTCTCAATTCCTTCTCAACTCAGATCAGCATGGCAAAGGGCCAAGTTAAGGTTATGAAAAGACACATTCAGCTTCACCTTAGGAAGGCACCATCAGTAAGGCAACAAGAAGCACCATTTGCATTTATTTGCCAAAAGAGGAAGGAGAAAGGAGGTAACTATGTAGAAGCTTTAAGTAATTTGTGAATGAGAAGAAACAAACCTCACAAGCCTATAATCCCACGCATTCTCTCCACATTACTCAGTGGTTCCTGTTGGAGCCACCATCTAACACAACTTTTCTTCACCTGAGCAGCACATGAAGCGCTGCCCTTGCCACCACTGCCACCCTGGAGACCATCAGAGAAACTCCAGCCTTCTCCATGCTAGGGAAGGGGATTTCCAGCTAAGATCCTGGCCTCCCTACAAGGAAAATGAAGCTCCAAGAGATCTAGTTGTAATGTTTTATGCAAACATCAAATGCAATATCCCATTATGCAATGCATTATATATTGCATTTCTAATTTTTTTTTTTTTTTAAATTTAAATAACATATATGCAATATCCAACAGAAAGGTGGGCCCTGGAACTGAAATAAACCATCTCAAGAGGGACGGAGATAGCTGCAAGGCCAGTTGATGGCTGATTCTGTCCCAGGTAAACCTCACAAGCAGCTGCTTTCTGCTCAGTGTCAGAACAAAGACAGAAAGCACCCTCAATTTATTTTTTTTAAAAAAACCAGGATTTTAAGCTTCAGAGTCCACACTGGAAACCTCAATCTGCATGCTCACCTAGGAAGACCTAGACAAGTTCTGGTCACAACTTTAAATCCTTTAGCACACCAGCCTCCTAGGACTGTCAGCGCTGACAGAAGAGGTTTCAGACCCTCTGAACATCTGTGTGAGGTTAATGCTGGGACATGTAATGTTCAAATGCTAAAGCCATGAAACTCCAAAAAGATATTCATTGTGATCTTGAAAAGAACAGCCATCCTCTGCCAGTACAAGCTTTCTGGACTACTATTTTAAGTGTTGCTGTGCTGGTAGGAAGAGGAGAGAGCTGAGCAAGTCCCATCATCTCTCCAAGCATCTCTGATATGGAGAGGTATTTGTTAAATTCCTAAGCCTGAGGACAGGAAGAAAAAAATAGTAATCTAGCAAGATTTCACAGGAGAAAGCAACAGTAACTGTGCAATGACCGTATCCCACTGAAAGACTTCGCTTGATCTATGTTGCAGGAGATGCGCTCCTCATGACCACCACAGGTCAGGCAGATCACTCTCCCATCAGCCGGAGATCAACAATTGGCTTTTCTATACTGTTTTCCTTCACAGTGACACCACCTCTGTTCAAAGGACTTCCACGCCTAGTATCAGTGCATCAGACCACTCTAAACCAGTGCAAATTTGGTAACAAATCTGTTGTTGCCAGGATCATCCAACTCACCTCAAACCTCTACCATGCAGCAGTTCAGATTCCTCCATCCCCACAAGTTTTTCTAGATCCCTGTACTTGTACAGCAAGAACTTTATCTGGCTATTTCCATCTCAGAAGCCTTAACTTTGCCACATAAAGAGAACAACAGTAATCCTGGGGCAAAGGCAAACCCCAGAAGGAAAGAAGATAAACAGTGCGCTCTCATGTAGATCAGAGCATACTGAAGCTACACCATTTCTTACACTGCAACCCAAAGCTATGACAATGCTTCACCATTTTCCTCCTTAGGAGCTTTGTTTACAGTCACAGCCATGAACAGAAGAGGACCTGAGACCTGTTTCCCATGAATGGAACATTCCAAAGTAGGGAAAAAGAAATGCTAGGAATTGGGTGAAGAGCACAAGTTCCTACAGTTACTACATCCACATTCAGGTTGAACTGGGAAGAAGTCAGTCAAGTGGAAAGCACATCTATAGTGAGCCATGTAGCCACACAAGAGCAACGACTACATTTAACGCATGGATTCCTGTCAAATGGCACTTCACATTATTTGCTCTGTGTGCACTAAAAATTCACATCACTGGGAGCTCGACTGGAGGAGAGTTCATTCCTCTCAAGAAGTCAGGAGTACCTACAACCCCTTTAAGGAAGGCTGGTGACAACTCCAGCCCCCTAATCCTTCAAGCACTGTGCTACCTCTCAGTGTTTCTTGGCACACCTCAGTTCCAAGCAGTCACTTTTTATTCCGGCACCAGAGCTTTCCCCGGAGGGAATTAGTCCAAGGCAATGTAGCACCTGCCACACAGTGGATTTACATGTACTGGAGACCTACACCAAACCTAAGCTCCTTGGAAATTTAAGGCAACTTCCACACACTTGGAGGGGAGGGATGAACAAGAAGTACCCGGGTAATGGTTCTACAATCTTTTCAAGTGTTTTTCTAAGATCCCTTGCAAGGGTGAGGGAGGAAATTGGTGCATGATCCCTTCTACTCCCAGAAGTGTGTATGTGGGGGGGCGGGGAGAGAGTTCAAGCCAAAAAATCTCCACAACAATATGGTGAGCTCTACCAAACTGTAAAAAGCCCAAAACACAATAGAACAAAAGACCACAAAGCCAAAAAACCAAAGCCACTGCCAAAAAACCCTCCCCAAAACAACAAACCACAAACACCCTCAACCAAAACCAAACCATCTCCCACAAGAAAACCCAAAAAGCACTGCATTTGCCCTAAAATCTGACATCTTGAAAGCCTATGATTAAACAAGCATCTCAGAAGAAAAACACTTTTTTTTTTTTGTCAAGAGTGTCTACGATAGATGAGCAGGAAAACCAAAGCTTGGAGAATATACACTCAACTTCATGATTGAAAACCGTCACGGAAGTTGGCAATGGTGTTTTAAGTATGGTTAGAGCAGCCCTGTCAAGACACTGCATTTATAAGCACATGTACCTTCCCTCACTTGACTTGCAAGTAAGAGAATGAAGTTATTAGAGGAAGGAAAAGGCATTTATGCAATGGCTCTTCAAGGTGACATGATACTCCTTGCTGTAATCCAAAACATAATTCCCTTATTAGATATTAAAAAGAAAACAAAACAAAAACCATGTGGCCAGAAACCCTTAGCATAAGTCCAGCACTGCTGACTCTCATACTGAAATGAGAACTCTGAAAATGTAACACAACTTCTTGCACCAACAAGTTCATGGGTAATGACTCCCTCCCTTTACCTCAACGCACATTAGCATCCATCTGGGAGGAAGAGTCTGTCCCACTCCCTTCCTCCAACTTTATCACCAGACACCACCTACCAAATGTGTTGCTAGTCCTGGGTCACCAACAGTCAAGCACCGTTCTTCGCTTAATGCAAAAAGAGCTGCAAGTGTCCATACAGTGCATAAACCAACAACAGACCATGCACCGATACAATCACGTGGAGAAGGCTGACACATGGATGCTCTCCTTTCAATAAAGGTTCCTGTACAGCATCTCTTGTCACAGGCAGAGTCCAGCAACGACACAAACCTCAGAAAGAACTATTTGAACTCCACATGGTTGAACAAAGTGAAACGCCAAGCTGCTTCCCAACTGGAGGGATGCAGGAATCAAAGTAGATAAAACTAAGCTAAAAGAGGCAAAAACTGCACCCCCATACATCAGCCTGAATACTGATCTATTTTAAAGTTATAATGCAATTATTACCCACTAACAAGTCTTTCTTGTGGGGCAGCACCATAAAGAGAATCATCCTTCTAGTTGCAAACCCTTTTCCTGAAGGCTAAAAATTTGTCAGTAGGTCGACCACACAAGCTGCTGTGCAGCACCAGGGAATAAGCACTCTCCCGAGTGGCTGAAGTTTATTTTAGAGTGGTAGCAGACCATGGGCACAAGTTACCCTCAGCACATTCTAAATGGCTACAAAGCGATGAATCAAGAACCAAAGGTGGCAGCAGCTTTGGGAATTGCTGCGGCACATAGGAAGCAGTTATAGCTGCTTTAGGAGGCTTGCTTATTTTCAGTCTCAGGAAGGGCATCCTTCTAAAAGAGACTTCAAAGGTAGAAAAATATCTAACAACTGGGGAAGGAAGGACACACCAAAAAAAAGCCCATTACATCTTCACCAGTACCTCCAGCAGACTGTTCCTGCTGGGTTGCATCCCCAGTGCCAGGGCAGCAGCAGACACTGCCACAGGAGAGGAGTTCCCAGCCTGCAGTCCCGTCAGGCAGCGCTTCTCCTTCCAACACCAGCAGTGACAGCAGGGGATTGCACAGGGGCTGACCGGGTGACAAAAACGCCTGTTGCTTTTCAGGGGAGCGTTGGCATCGAAGGCAAGGCACATTCTTCCAAGTAACCAGGGCACACGACTGATCTGCAGCAACACCTGTCCTGGAACAGCACATGCAGTTCCTTAACGCTGACTGCAAATATAGTACCGAACGGCAACACAGGTAAGAGAAGAGCAAAAGCAGGCAACTGCCAACAAGTGATGTTTTACAAAGCAGGTCACTTGATGCAGATTCAGCACCTGGTTCCCCTGACCACGGATCGATTCAGGACTTCCTTCTGCTCCCTGGACCATGAAGGGCCAGACTCCTCCACCCCCACTAGGTGCCCACAGTTCAGGAGAGTGAATTCCCTTCCTTGTCCCTGCCAGTGGCCAACGCTTTGGAAGGGCAGCCAGCCTGAACTAGACACACCAGGTGGGAAATCCTTCTGCACAGGCGTCTCCAAGATTTCAGGCTCTATGGCATCCTCATGAGCTGTGTCAATCCAGCACCCCAGTCACAACATTCCTGGTTTTAAATATATCTGGCTGGAAGTATAAGAGCTTATTAGAAGCCTTTTGGATGTTAAGAGCATTTCAGCCCCTGTTGTGCAGTGACAAAGTTTTACAGTTTTATGTGAGTGACAGAATGCTGATGGAAATGGGGAACTAGAATTCTCTGCCATACCTTCAGAAACATTATTGCATGCTCTCTGTCCCAAGTGCCATGGCATTTAATTCAGAGAGTATAAACAAACTTTTCATGCTTCAGAGTTAAAAAGATACCACAAGGAAAGGTTAGAGACCGCCAGCCTCCAGCTATTGTCATGAGTAAAGACAACAGAACCCCTTAGAAAAAAATTTTAACGTCTACGTACTTTTTTTACCCTTCAATACAGGAGTCACCACGCAAAGCAATAATTCCATGAAAAATTAGCTCCAGTTTAGATAAGCAGTGAAAAAAAGCCCAACCAAAACATGCAATGACATACAGTTGTACCAGATGCAGTAATTAAAAATCCAAGTTTAAAAAACAAACGAAGGCAAGCATGAAGTCATCATCAAGTTTTCTGTTTTATTTAAGATTTTAGTTTTAATTCTGAAGAAAAGAGGTACATTTCCTTGGTTTTAGTTTTAGCGTCAGGTTATAACCATGTTTATTTATCTGTTTCTTTTTTCCTGTCTTTTCAATACTGCACAAACGTCCAGAAACTACAGGGTTAAGTAAAAGCTGCAGGCAGAGGAGGTCAGAGGTTGCTCCTGATGGTGATCATGTGGCCCCAATGCAGTGCTATCCCAGAGTGCCCTAGTCAGGTGAATCCTTTTTTTTTTTTAAAAAAAAAAAAAAGAAAAAAAAAAAGAAAAAAAAAGAGAAAGAGAGACTGATAGAGGAGACAAAAAGACTGAAGTATATATCACTCATGTTTCAGCTGCTTATATTATGTATATGCTAGGTATTAAATCTGTGAATACTTTTAAAACATTAAAGTTTACTTTAAATCTAAAGCCAAAATTAAAGAAAAATCTTATTCTCCCCTCTTTAAACCACTCTTTAGCAACATGCCAGTTACTCATAACTCTAAGTGTTTTGTCTTTCAACACACTTCAGGTCAAACTCTGACAGACATAGTAAAATCCCCTTCCCAAAAAAAAAAAGAAAAGAAAAAGAAAAAAAAAACCAACCCAAAAAACCAACATAGCAATTTTCCTGTGTAGTGCCACACTGAATGCAAAATAAATGCTAGGGCACTGCTTGCCCCACATTGTTCAGTAACTTCATTTAAATTAAATACCTTTTTCATTTTTCTGCATTTGATTCTGCATTGCATTTTTTCCCCTACTGCAGACTGACACTTTTCCACTAGGCAGAAATACTCATGTGCAAAAGACGTAAGACAGTAATATTCTCCTTAAGCACTGAGACTGCATTTTGATTTCTCTCTCTCTCTTTTTTTTTTTCTTTTCTCCTTAGAATGGTTAGAAAATATTTCCAACAGTGTATTTCAAACACTGGCTCAGCAGAAGCTTAACAAAAAGATACGGTCATGACCCTGTGATGGCATTGCATTTGGGGGGGAGGTTTGATCAGGAACTGGATTCTTCAGAAAGAAAGATATGACAGGGAACAGTAGGTGGGCATGGGGAGGAGTCAGGGTGGGACACTTCCTGCATTTCTAACGTTTTGGGTTTTATTTTAATTTTTTTCTTTTTTCTTTCTTTCCTAATGACGATCCAGCGCTGAGCTCTGTAGTAGATCTGTGGGGGTTTTACTGGGGGGTCTGAAGGCTGTCTGAAAGCCTGGAGGTGGGGAATGGAAGCTGGTGGGGTTTGAAGGAGGAGAGTAGGGATTCCAACTGGCTCTGTGCAGAGGGATCTGTGTGCCGAAGGGGTTACTGTGGTGCGTCTGTGATGGTGCTGCACTGGGGCCGTCCACCTCTGTGAGGGCCTGAAGAGATTTTAGCCAATGTGGAGGATTGTCATCTTGAAGGGTGTCTAAACTGTTTCCCGTGGTGGCTGGGATACCTATGAAGAGAAGAAAAAAAAACAAAAACAGGAATACAGGCAAGTCAGAGCAGAAGCAATAAGCAGAGCACGCAGGAGGTCAATTTAACCTAACAAAAAGCAACAGTGAGAAAACACGATTAGTTCGTACAGAGAATGCATTTTACATTAATTACCCTGCCTCCAAAACATTTACCATAAATCCAGACAGGAGAAAGTTCTCCCTCAGAGCACTTCATAAACCACACATTTTTCTATCAAACATCCTGCGCAAGGACTGCATCCCTGTCGATGTGACCGTACCACAGCAAACTACCAGTACACTGCATGCGTCACCTCCTACTCTGCCTGCTTGAATCATGCTTCAGCCTCTCTAACAGGGAAACACAACCAGACAGCCTTATAAAAGAGAGCTTTATAAACAAGTGGAGTACGTCCCTTTTTAAACAACAAAGTCCAGCGAATGCCTTCAGTGCCTCAGGACCAGCGGCGCACATACCGGACATGCCATCCAGCAGAAGGGACACCTACATCACCCTACAGGTAAGTGCTGATCCACCTGACTGCCTGCAAAGGTCCCGGGCATGCATTGCAAAGGCCTGAGTGACACTTTGTTATACCTAGTGGTTCCACAAAAATTTCTGGACCCTTGAGGTTTTGTGGATGGAAGCTGGAAGAGACCACCGCATACTGACTTTTCCTTTTTTTTTTTTTTTTCCAGAGGTAAATCAGTTTGTGCCAAATACCCATTTGATGGTTTGCCAGCAGAGCTGAAGGAGTGAGAAACGGTTACCTGTGATGATTGCGGGGTCCATCCAGCTGCCAGGGCTGTCCCAATTCAGGCTGTCGGTGGTGGCAGTGTTGGACGTTGGTACACTGTGGTTGGCGTTGGAAGGGGAAGAAGCATTGGGCAGTCCACCAAAGTTGATGTTAATGTTCGGTAGAAGTGCCCTTAGCCCGTCCTGCCATTCCTTCATATTTAAACTCTCTACAGAACTGCTGTTGTCTGGGAGATTTACCAACAAAAAAAAAATGAAAGATAAAAAAAATAAAAAGCTGAAGTTAGAAACAGATGTCCTTCTTTGGTGGGGTATGGGATTTTGCTTTTACTTTTTAAGCTAAGCATTTAATACTTTCCCTGTCCAAAAACTAGGGTCAGTGTTTATATGATTGATGAAGGTTTAAAACCAACTGAAAGGGAGTGGGAGAAAGATTTAACTCCTCCCCCAATTCATATTTTCCCATTTTTTTCAGTTAGGAGACTCAAATAATCAAGGGTACAGTGGCTCTCCCTTTATTACTGATAGGAGAAAACCTACCAGATCCTTTATGAGAATACCTCTGTTCCAAGATGGATAACCCATTTCGGCTGCTTTATTAACAAGAAGCAGGCTTGAAAGGGTTGTTTTCTTTGAAGTATATTAAAATGAAGAAAGGCTAGGTAGGGCTTTGCAATAGAAACCGAACATGAGGAACCAAGGAGGTGGAGGAATATCACAAAAGTTGTTTGGTTGGTTATAGCTCGCTCATTCACAGCCCTACAGATGTTCTTCCAAAGGAAATGGTAATTAGGTTCTCATGAAGTTGGAGGGAGTGCAATTTCCTCTTGCAGTTGCAGAACAGTAGTGAAAATTCTTTAGAGACCTTTCAGAATAATTCGCGACACAGCAACATCCTCAAAACTCTGGTAAGAAGCAAACCAGCTGGACACCAAACCAGTCAAGTCTCAACTATTTGCCTAAATGTTTCAGGACACGTACTGAAAAAGGTCAACAGGATAACGTGGCTCTTGCTCTATGGCAAACAATCACTGAACACAAATGTTAAAGCACATTATCTAGAACAGACTGCCAGGTTCTACGATCCATCTCCAGCTTTAGGTATCTCAAAGCAAAACAAACCATACATGAGCATCCTAGTATGTATCTGCCAATACAGAAAGTCGTTAATTAACTTAATTAACTTGTGGTCAAATATATTTGAAAACAAGGTGTTAGTACTACATTGGCAGTACGCTCTTTTTGCCAAAAGCCTAGAATAAAAGTATATTTTTAACTATCTCTGCTTGTCCTAACTGAAGAAATGGCCTTGATAATGTCAATCAGAAGTGTTACAGTGAGATACTTTACATAATACCACTACTTCTTCAACATGAGAAGACTCTTCATATAAAATCAGATAGTATGACTAACTTGCAATTCTGCATGTTGGAGACTGAAGAAAACAGTCTTGCTTGTCATCAAAACCTGCCTTGGCAATTTTTGTAAAGCTGAATGCTCAGAAAGAACTGATGTCTCAAGCAATTACCTTTTTGTGAATAGAGGGGAAAAAAAGCAAGTTCTTGTAATCCTGTGCTTTCAATGCAGAGCTTTTCTTTCCCAGGTCACATGCTTTTTTGGGGGTTGGTTTTTTTTTTTTCTTCTTTGCTTGTTTTGGTTTTTTTTTGGTTGGTTGTTTTTCGGTCGGTTGTTTTTTGTGGGGTTTTTTTTGGAATAAGCTTCATGTAGGATTCTGCTTCTGTACAGAATTACAGCAAGCAACTCCAGTCACAAAACACAGCAAGTCATACCTCAGTCTGTGTCAGCAACTGAACTTCGAAACAAATTACTATGCAAATCTGCTATATCCACTTTGGTGACTGTTGGAGCAATGCATTCCCTCATTTCTAACCCTATGCATGCCTAATGCAGCTGTTCTAGCAAAGCATCCATGTGCACGTGTAAGTGTTCCCACTTAGATGGATGGCAGCTGATACCTACAACACCCATGGTCAGATTGGCTGATGCTGCACAGTGAGCCTGGACAGGGATAACAGTACAAGTGCAAAGAGTGTATTGTAAAAATAATCCTCAGTGCCCTGGCAAGTTTGCAGAATACATCTGAGCATAGACTCTGGAAGGTTTACAGTCGACTGTTGTCATCCCTGCTCACTGGCTGAGGCTGGGGAATCACTCTTCCTTATAGGTTGCAAGTGTGACATAGCTCCATGGGGCAGACAACTCCTAAGCATTCCCATAAATGAAGAAAAGACAGGTCAAAAATCAGGTTGTGGAAGTAAACCCAGAAGCCTGGCGTTTACTACACGCATCATACTGCATGTAAAGATTAAAATTTTAAAATGCTACAGAAGAAAAGAGTGGCACTAACAGAATTGCAGCTCTACCTCAAGCAAGTAACCTCTGATCAGCTTTCAGTAACTTGTCAGCACCCAGATGCAATGGAGCCTCTGGCCGTAGGTGTGACTGCACGCACACACTGCACGCTGCAGCCTGCTCTGTGGGGCCTGGTGTACCAGTCCCTTTGGGGGGAGAAATCAGGCTTATCAGTGATTTGTTGTGTGTCCGTTTAGCACTGAGCCACAGTACATACAACTGGCTTTCACTTCCATGTTCATTTCTCCTACTGTAAATCAAATGTAGATTTGATTTGTTCTCTCCAGAGCTCCCGCTTTTTTCTTTGCGATACTAACCCACATAATAAGCAGTTTTAAGCAATTTGGTACAATAGACTTTTCATTCAAACTTATGAGCCTCATGTTCAAAATAAATAAGTAAGTTAAAAAACATTAGTCAGAAATATCCTTGATAGATACTTGCTCAAAATCCTCTTGAACATCCACAAGCCTATTTGAGACAAGTTCTAAAATAATTTTTTGGAACAAAAGTAGCCAGCTCACCATCACAGAAATAACGTGCAACAGATTCTGCAGGGTAAGCCATTATTTTCCACTTTATTTGCTCACTGCTGGTTCCAACAGCTGGTGCCAAGACATGCAGCTCAGTTCAATTACTCACTTCTACTACAAGGCTAAAAGGACACACAAGATGCTTACTACAACCACACAAGTGAACGTACTCATTGTGATACCTATGAGCCGGGGACCTGTAAGCTCATTATGATCTTAATCACGGGCATTACTAACCCCCAACGTGCCCTCAGAGCCCACGCGAAAGAAAATAAACATACGTAGTAAACTACACATCTGCAACATGTCATTGAGGAATTCTAATGAAGACAAAGCCAACAAGATACTTGTAATAAATAAGTATGGCATTAGGCCACCTTGGGCTAAGAAAATATACGTATCTTTGTCATGCTATATTCTATTAAAAAAACCCCAAAGACGTAATAAGGCATACATAAGATTCCAGAAAGATAACAAGCAGTTGAAATACAAGATTTTCACAGAAGGAAAAAGGCTAGCACTGTTTGGAGAGGAGACATTAATCTGTGAGGCAGACAGTGCACTAAATAAAAGCAAGTAAGAAGAAGCTGAGGAAGACTGTCCTTTTATCTCAACTATTAGTACAAAAATTCACTTTGAATCACAGAAGCCAAGAGATGAAAGGCCTGAAAGGATTCAGTACCTCTAAAACAAGTGTATTATCTGCTGGCAATAAGGCAGTTTAATTAAAATACTGTGTTCCTGGGTACAAAAGTGACAAAACAGAAAATTCCAAAAGATTCATTGTCTCTCCCAGACAGCTGGGTTTGTGGGGCTGAAAGGCAAGCTATGACAAAAACATTGCCATCTGACACCAAAGAAAAAGCAGGCAACACAATTCTCAGGTGTCTGTAACAAGGTTTTCCAGCTTGGCCAACAAACGAAGAATAAAAAGAACAAATCCAAACATGACCAAAGTTTCACAGCTTGGTCAGACTCCCAGCCTCTAAGACGAAATGCTGCAATTAAATTGTTCTTGTAATACAGGATCTGGGAAGGGATTAAAGTGCATTTAGGTGTTAAAGTAGCCGGAATCACTGGAGAACACAAAGCTTCACAACACTCCCTGTGCTGCCCTCCGAGGCCGTGGTTAGTGGCCACGATTGGTACAATGCTCAGAAAAATTCAAGATGTGACCCAAGTACTTGAGCCATCTCCAGGCACCATGCAGCAATACCCAAACCAAACAGTTTCAACAGCTTGTCTTTGCTGGAGCGTGACAAGTTCTCAACAAGGGCCTAAGTGAAATGCAAGTCCACCTAGAGGTAGCAGTTATTTTCCTTAGGTGCTGTAAGTATCTTCACATGAAATTACTACTCATCCTCTGTCACTCTTGTTAATTAAGTTTACGCTTCACCACGAAGCACTGTAGTTAAAAATGAGAGAAAGTTAGCTCTCAGTTAACACAGATGTCTTAAAAAGGGGCATTTGCCTATATCTTTCCCTACTTCTAAACTTAATTGGTTAGAGTGATTTTTTGACTAGCTACCAGATTTCTCAGTTGGACATTGTAACCTAGGGCCATGAGAACCAACATATGATTGTTTCCCTCTACTATTGAGTGGAAATACTGTTTCCTACCACAGCATCATCCTACTTTAAAGCAGTATGTCCATGGATAGTGGGAAAACATGGAAGAAATGTTAAAATCCAGCTGACTGCAATGAAAAGATTTTACACACCAAGATAAATCAGAGGTGATTCTTCCCATGCTCCAGCTTTGTCTCTGAGAGAATAACCCAGTGAAGTGTTGCTGAAAACACCACCATTCACATCAAAAATAGCCCCAAATACACATCCTTGATGTCTTCCCTTGATGTGCACTTCATAATCCTATCCGGTCCAGTGGCAACTTGCATTTAGAGAGGTGAACAGATCCTGCAGCTCTAGCACTGCACCTTTTCACTCATCAAAGATAGCATTCCAATGTGAAATAAAAGTATTAATATGAAAATTTTACAAAGTCAACCACTGACTTAAAAGTGAGCAAAGGGTAGAAAAAAAACCCCAACACTTCATCACAAACTTATACTTTATGTAAATTCGGTGGACAGGTTATTTAAAATTAGCCTAAAATAGAGAAGCCTGAACATTCATCTGTATAAAAGCTGGTCATTTAATGAACTTCTACATAAAATCATTGCCCCATCCTACCAGAGAGTCTGGTGCTGTTACTTCAATATCCTCTGCCTGCAACACCTTCACATTATTCCTTCAAACCAGGCAAAGCAGCGTGCATTCAGGGGAGAGACGGCAAAGGGAATGATGGCCAAGGCAGAACCACTGTTCTGTTGTACGTAACCAATGCCCGAGAAGCCGTTTGCACAAGCATCAGCTGCACTGACACAGCTTGTTCTGTGACTTCATAAATTCTAACAAATGACAACACAATGTAGACCCGAAGGAGTTTCAGATTTGTCTGCAATGCATTTGTGATTGTGACACACTTGAACTTTTATACTGAGGGTAATGGGACAGCATGTCTTACGGTTTACTTGGTGGGAGACAAGTCCACTAAAATGAATATCCTACAGAGACTGGACCATTTCAAACAACTGTCCCAGTTCTGATACAGGTCTACGGTCAAATCTGTATCAAAATTCACACAGTACATGCTTAAATAAATGTGACTAACAGAAAAAAAAAAAATCACAAGACCATTGCATTTTAAGCAAGTGCAAAGCGAGTGTAATAGCTTAGAATATAATCTTGGCAGAGGAAGAAATAAGAGAGCCTTATTTTGTACTAATTGTGTAAAACCATTATATATCTTTATGCCAAGAGTCCTAAATATTCTAGTCCTGCTGAAAAGTAAGCAGTCCTGCAAATCTAGGTTGCCATTATTTATTTCTAAAAAACTCATCATTATGCCTTGTGTATGACCAAGGCACACAAGAGTGCTACAGAAAAGCTTCAAATACACAAAAGAAATTCAGAGGAAAACCAGGAGATAACAATAAACTTACTCGCAATGTCACATACCTGACCACACAGAGTAGCAACAAAAGGGGCGAAGAGACTATCAAGGTGTATTTGGTAATAGCATGGCTATTGCAGTAACCTGCCTGTCAGAAGGCTTCTCTGAAATCTTCAGGGACACTGTCCAATAACAGTTAAATTTTGAAGCTGGGGCAAGACAACCAGAATGAAAAAAGAGTGTCCAGGAGAAAGAAAAAAAAAAAACAAGGGGGGGGGGGGGGAAGGAATAGGAAAGAGTTCACCAGAAATCTTTCAACTTAGAAACAAATGGGGCTGCCAGAAAAGCATACCCTTTACAGTGACATCCTTATTAGGCTCAGCCTGTGCTTTGTGTTATGATTTTCACAGACACCAGATAGCCTGTGCTTTCTGTGACACAGCCCATTACCCTATTCCAAGAAATGACTGGGGCTTCTCTATTTTCCTCTCAAAATGACTTTCCGCTATTGGCATTCCTATTTTGTAAAGACATAGTCCAATATTTCACTGAGGGAAGAAGGAGGAAAGGATGGTTTGCCACATCCTAAAATGAAATTATGTCCATCACAGTAGACAAACTCAAAAGCCTTTAATCTAAAACTTACATACTTCGCATCACCAAAACAGTTACAATAAAAACTGTACCCATGTCACCTAAATATGAATAACAAGCTTGTTCACTCATGGAATTTAAAACCATGAGTAAAATCCCTGTTAAACTGCTATGGTCTGAAGGACTTCACTGTTAGACTTCACGGATTCTGTGAATCTAGGATTTCTAGGAATTCCAGAATGCTTAGACCAAACAATGAAGTTTCACCCATTCACGAAGCCCGAGAACATAGCTGGCCTGTTAAAGATTGAACCTCTCCACATTTAAGCAGCAGCTCAGCCCACCAGGATTACCAGTAGCCCCAGGGAGATAACACGTGAGAAGAGTACTAGAAGATGAAGTTATTTCAAGAGAACATTTAAAATCCTCGCCAATATTCTCTACAGACATGAGGCAACTTTGCAATACACAAACACAGCTTTCTAAGTGTCATTCCACAGTGTGGATTTCAAATGAAAGTCTTATGGTTGCGAGCTCTTAAGAGCTGGGGAAACAGAAGCGTACATTCATAGACACACATGTGTACATGTACATACACACACCTAGAAAATTGGTATCAGTAGTCAGGACACACCAATCTTCCTCAGCTTTAAAATAATGCAAGTAAAGCTGCTTTTATCTCAATTCCTCATTGATTTCCATGGTTATATGAATTCCACATGTACTTATTTTAAAAGATAGCCAGGTAAATTAAAAAAAAAAAAGTAGCAGCACTATTTTTCTATTTAAGAGAAATCATGTGCAACTTAACATGCCAGTAAATCAAACTGTCAAGTAGAATATATTGAATTTTCAAGTATACACTACAAAGATCTGACAGTACAACCTTTAAGCCTTCTGTGACCAAGTAAGAGTTGAGAGTCAGCAAATTTAATTTACTTTCAGGGGAAATCCCTTCTACAACATCAGTGAGGGGATAGCTCATCTTAGATAGTCAATAGGAAGATTCATATATGGTTGCATGTACAGTGTCAGAACTTTAATAAGTTTGAGAAAAGCAATTATATATTAAGCATTCTAGACAGTTCTTGCAATTGACTTATAGACATTCCATGGCTCAAGAGACCAAATCTAACACTAACTAGCAGCCAGCCACCCAATTTTAAGCTATAAGTAAACTTCAATCTGAGATTCTAACTTGCTATAAAAAACACCCTTGACTTCATATATTTCCACAGCATCCCATAATATTTATTACTGACTTTTTAAGCATTTATTGCTAGAAATGCATAGTGGTCAACTGTGGGACTTCAATCAAGTAGAGGTCCCCTGTCCCGTATACAAAAAAACCCCACATATTCTGTAATGCGTCCACCTTACGTTATAGATAACCTCTTTTTCATGTTGGCTGACAAGACACTTCTCATCCAAAAAAAAGACCCCATAAGAAAGAAAGTTCTCACAACTGATAATCTTAAATATTAACTTAAACAAACTGAGTGCAAAGATGTAAAATACTGAAATGAAGGAAACAGATACCCAAATCCTACACAAACAGTTTGATTACAAAGCTCAGAAATACATGCAATTCCATGCATCTGAGAAAACAAAGTTCATTTAAACCTAAATATAGCTGCTGCTTACTCTTAGATCCTGCATCAGGGTTCAATCTCACCAGGTTACCTTATGTGTCATAAAAACTACTTTGGCCTCAAATGAAAACCTGGTGTGCACAAGTGTACTTGTGGGTATGTGCACAGATATATGCATAAATAAAAGCAAGATATATGGAATTTGCCTTATGGTCAATGCAACAGCTAGAACTGGCAAAGGGGAAAAAAAAAATTAAAAAAAAATAATTCAGATCTTCAAACGTATGGCAATAATTAGCAAGATCCCATCTAGCTATGAAAGTTCTTGATTCTGGGAGTACCCAACCAGTCCTCTGACCAAGGTTGTGAGACCAACATTAGCACAGGGAATGCATACTCTGAGAAATTTTATTTTTTATTTTTCCATGTCTGCAACAAACAAGTATCTACAAATATACAATACCCTTAATCAAGTCATTACGTGGGAAGATTAGATAAACTGCAAGAAAGGCGAGAAGAAGAACAAACCTTCTATGACATGAAATTCATTTTGATTACTAAATGCTGTCTTCCAATAGAGGTGACCCAGTTTTTAAATACATGGGGGTTTTAAAAAAATAATTGCTTTGGGAAGAAGTTGAAGTCCAAATCAGGCTGTGATGCAGAAGGAACCAAGAGATAGGAAAGGATGGGAAAGATCAGTTTGGTTTTTTTTATTTCTTCCCCCTCCTCAAATGTGATGTGGTATTGCTGGGAGGGGAAACACTTTTTGTAAAGCTGCTCTTTCAGTTGCTGCTATCACTTCATGATATTTCACTTAAGCTCCTCTCCCAGTACAATTTTAAGAAACATTGATTATATTTGCACTTTCTCAATGGTTCAAGTTGGTGCATTTCAAAACTCATTTATGCAGAAAGCCTCTGAACTGTCTGTGCTTTCTGCTAAAATTTGCTAAATCTGCTAAAAAAAGCTACCAGCTGTAATTGATAATTTGTGAGATGGACTTGACTTGGAGCCAAAGTTCCAAGTCCATGGCCAAGGCACAGCCTCTTGTTAGACACTGCTACTAACAGGTGGCACTGCCAGGTGTACAAATTTCCCGTCTTTAAAGGTAAAATGCCAGGTGTTTAACGTCACTTAGACAATTACATCTTTTAACTCATGCTTTACTGTATATTTCGAAGTGCCAGTTTGTATTTTAGAAAAGCATCCAAGAGAACACAGCACCCTGAGGTTAAGCATCTGCCTGCTAGAGGAGGGAGACAGATGCTACACCAGCCAGCAAAGCTGTCTCTTACACTACTGCAGAACCATCGCAAGATCTTGTGGGTTACCTGTGAAAGGAAACAGCTTTTCCAACTTTTGATGAACCAGCCCTAATGAGGAAGGGAAAAGTTCATGTTCTATAAACAATAGATACAGTCTTCCATCCCTAAAACACAGGCAAAGGCCCAACATCTTCGTGCAGCTGAAGCTCAGTTGGTGGCAGTACTACAGACACCAGCAGTCAGGAAGTTTGATGTGAAATATCTCCCATGTGCTTGTTTCCCTCTGTTTCTGGAGAAAGATTACCCAAAAAGCTGTCAGGAATGACAGTCCAGAATGCAAACTGGGTCAGCCACTCAGGCCACCTATCTCAGCCAACACTACATTTATTTCAAGTCCAGCAGTGTTGACGTGATTAGCTAATCCTCTGATGTATTCAGCCAAGAGAAGTTAGAGGATTACTTTTAATAATTTTTTTTTTGGTCACATTTTCTTCTTCTGAAATATTACACATTTAAAAATAGGCACCTTACTACTGAAAAAAGTAGGATGGCCGTCTTGCACTGCCATCCCTAATTATTTTACAATCAAAGATTTTCACAAATTTGTAAGAGCTTAAAACCAAGCTTCCAGAGATGAGGGCAAAGATATTTATATATTGAGCTTTATTTGGAACAGTATCTCCTAAACAATCATGTGAAAAAATTCCACTGGGTTTTAAAAACAGTTGCAGTATCAGCACTGAAAAAGCACTGTGAGGGAAGGGTGGGTGTGCAAGTTGAGATTTTTTGGACAGATGGAGAAGTAACAGGACTTAAAAGGACAGGTGCTATGGATGAAGTTCTCTGGGAGATCGTGACAAGATTACACCAAGGCAGGCAGGCCTGAGTGGCAAATGTAGAAAGAGTATAGGAGTTTCAGGGACAAGACACCATACCTAGGACAAGAAATATCCATAGCAGATTTTACACAGTGTGACTTCAATCTTGACATTGATTTTAAATTTTGGAAATTAATCCAAAAATCTCCTTTCCATTTACTTTATTTTAAATGTAGCAGCACCACCATGAGTGCATAAAAAGAAAAAAAAAAGAAAACAAAACCAAAAAACCCCATCAACCACCTCCAGAGCAATAGAAGTAAGCAAGACAAAAGTTTATTTTCAAACTGAATTTGTTCCATCTTGTGCTGAACACATCACCTCCTCACCAGTGAAACAGAAACTTAGTAATGATGGGAAATAAAGGCAATTGAATTTCAGGGGTGGGGGATACACACAGACTCAAACACAAAGCACCTCCTAAGAAGGTGGAAGCCTGACAAGCTCCATGGAAAGAAAAAGGATGCAGCAGGCGTAAGGACTGATGAGAACAAGATATTCAGTGGCAAAGGCCGCACTAAGAACAGCCATCTTTGTGGAGGAAAACAGCACACAGGGGGTCTACGCAAGGGTCAGTAAAAAACAATACTGGAAACAGCTGAGAGTCATTTACAAACAGTACTTTACATTTTACAATTTCAAAGCAGAATTCAGGCCTTTATTTTCAAATGAGTGACCTTAATATCAGGGTAACACATCCACTTCTGAGAGGAGTTGCTCTGCACCCTGTAAAGATACAAGCCTTTGGAGGTAGCACACATGGCAACCACAACTAATACTTGTATTAAACAAGATTCAGTAGGTTTCCTGTTTTCAATATTTATACCTAATCAGAGAAAAACTTTAGCTATAGGCAGCCATAGATCTAACGAGGGGCATAGAAAAAACAATGTTCAGCTGCCATGCTTTCTGCCTAGCTGCTGTCAGAAAGCCAAATGTCAAGGAAGACAAGTACGCAAGTAGTCTTCTTTAGAGTATTAGGACAGAAAATTAATGGACTAACGTATCACTTACTGTTAAGAGTAAGGCCATCAATACTTAAAACTGGGATTGCATCTTTCACATCTTGTCAAGTCAGGAGGAAAAGCGTAGCAAAATGCTCTTTCATCCACAGCATCCAAATAGAGGGATATGAAGCAGCACCGTTTAAGTCACACTGTCTGCTGCTGGGGTAAGGGATTAAATGCATTTTGTACACAGCTCTGGATCATTTAAAGTTTTACACCTGCTGAATTCAACAGCCACAGCACACAGGCCAGACCCTCTTTTGTCAAGGCACAGTAGCAGAACCATCACCCCTCCACAAGTCCCCATCAAATTATCCTGAAACCACAGAAAAGTGTCAGCTGTTATGATGCAGATTTTATTTTTTTTTTCAGTTCCAGAACTGTGTAAAACAAACCACATTCGACAGAATCAACTATTAATAAATCAACCCAGAGAGGGTAGACAAAGTCAAAAGAGAAGTGTATGCCCAAAATTGAAATAAGGTTACATTTTGAGAAAATACCAAATCAGACAAGGACTCTTATTATTTAAGGCAGAACACATCAATGCTATTCTGGTATCTCACCCTTCTCTGTGGTCTAAATAAAGTTTTTTAAACAACATGATCGTAGCCAACATACAGGCATCTCCCCTTGTTTTACTGGAGTGTTGTTCAAAAGGTAGCATTATGGAAGAAAGGATCTGATGTTCAAGACCAGTCCAATAGCTGGGGGCATGGAGGCCAGAAAACTTAAAGTGGGAGAAGATACAACACCAGAAGTCGTACAGATATGGAAGAGCTCATGACTTAAGTTGGAAGAATTTGGACCTTCTTAAAATAACGTCCGATGCTTTGCCCTCCCTGCTACCAGCAATTACTTCACAAAAACCTAAATGCTGGCAAATCAAAAATGTGCATGCTAGTCAGCATCTTGATAAAGGATGCAATACCACTACCACACATACTGCTGGAGGGCACACAAATTTAATAGAACTATCTACCTATTTGTCTACATATTTATGTATCAATCTTTAATTACACATAGTTTTATCAATTAGGCTGTGCATATTCAAGAGATATAAGCCACAAAACCAAAACAAAAATGACAAATGAGAGAAAAAAAATTTTAAGACAATTATATTCAACTACAGAGACTTACGGCATTCAAGCCCCCTGTTTTGAAGTCTCAGGAGCAGTTTACAGAAGCCTACTGTAATCTCCACATCAGTGGGCTCCATGGCTAAAATAACTTGGTGGATTTTACAGTGGGTATATTCAAGGACAACAGATAAAACATTTTTCTTCCCCTACCCTAAACAGGGTTTAATTCTTCATGCTTTCTGTCTCTGCGTGCCATTTCCTCTATCCTAGACTAATAATATATGCATGATATATATAAAGTGCCTGTCTGTATTCAGGAAGGACTGGAACAATGATCTGAAATGTATGGTTTAATTTTAAGGCTACCCTCTGTGGAGTCAAGAGCTGGACTCTGATCCTTGTGGGTCTCTTCCAACTTACAGGGTTTCAACGATTCATGTGGGAAGAACATACATACGATATTGGGTAGCATTACTCTTGGAAGTGGTCAAATTTAAAACTACCTCATTATTACTGAATTGGTAAGTTCTTACAATTAAGCTTGAATTATGTTCAGGATAATAATGAACTTAATAAATGAAATAACAGTTTCTGTTTCAAAATGGCAAGTACTATCATCTTGCATAGAACTGACAGGAAAGGTGGATTAACCATTTACAACTTTTTCCTCATACTTCTAACTGCATGAATTTGTTCATATGCTTTTTCTGTGTAATACAATCAATGACTACCAACCACTCAGTAAACTCAAGAAATAAAACTATACATTTCTATTCTCCCATTATTAATATGCATGCATCTCATCTTATAAGCACTTGTCTCAAAACACACTGTTAATCTGAGACCTGCTTTATGATCTAATACTGCACCTATTATTTTAGAACACACCACTGGGCAGTAGGGCAGCAAAGATTAGCGCATTAGCGATCAAAGAGTTTCCTGTTAGCCTCAAGTAACATAAAGGCACACACCCACCCATGTTGCTGTCAGTGGATCTTTCCTTTATATTATCTGCAGAACAAGGGATAGCCACTGTCCTATATTCTTAGGACAGCTTGCACACAATCTAGGGTAAGATTGCTTTCAGCAACAACCATACTGTCCATGAATAAGAAGTCCATGAACTACTACACAGTTATAATTACACAGTAAATCATCTAATCCACCCCACACCAGAAAAGAGCAACAAGCCTAAATTGTCCTTTGCAATGAGAACATGTAACATCTGCTACAGGCTGCAAAATCGTACAGTGAGGGGAAGAAAAAAAATTGCTAGTTTAGGAATCAGTCAAACAAAAAGTTCATTTAAATATGGGTTGAGGACAAATTTATACCTGATGAACATGACACATTTCAAATATATGCATAATGAAATCATGAAGTCAATCATGTGTCATTTCATTAGAAACTGGAGAATGAGTTTATTAAATACAACTTTCTCTGAGAAAGAGGCTAACAAATTCCATATAGAAATTATTTTTGAGAGTTTAAGAAGAATTAAAAAGGCAGGCAGTGCTTGCATCTCTCCATTTAAATCTGGTGCACATCAAAAAACAGCCCTACCTGGAGCTGTCAGGTTGAGAATACAGTACAGCTCTCATTCTCTGCTAAACAAAAGGTAGCTTCTTAACATTACATTTAACACATCACACACAAGCATTTCAAACTCATGTGAATACTAACGCCTACCTCGAGGCAGCAGTAGTTTAGAAGATATAACTTTCTTCATACAAGCTTCCAAACCACAAATACACTTAGTGAAATCATCTGAAGTTGTATTTATAAAGCCTAGAAAATATACTAGCTTCACATATAGTTATAAAGGTTTTTAGATCTGCTTGTTTTCACATCAATGAAATAGAAAAGCTGAAAAGTGTTTATTAAATGCAGCAGGCAAACGCACAGAATAAAGGAATAGAATTTTTGTTGTTTTTTGTTTGGTTGCTTTTTCTTTGGGGTGTGTGTGGGGTTTGTTTGTTTTTAATGACTAGTCCAGTATTATCTGCTTTAGGACTTCATAGACCTGTAAAAAAACCTGTGATGGAAGACCTTAGGAAACATGCAACTTCAACAGCATTTGAGAGTCTCTGCCAGGAGAGAAAAGGAAGTTTCACCTGCACTAGATTATTTGTGCTGTCACATCTGAAATACAGCTGAGTTGATGCCATTTTTCTAATAAACCCTAAAACGGACTAACAAAAGCACTAAGAAAAAGGAGCTTCAGGTATACAACTAATCTCTCCATACTGCTAAATGGCTATTTTGATATGCAATGCCCTCCCAGCAAGTCAGCTAGAGCCTGTTATAAAGCACTGTAATAAACCTCCATCAACGTGATTTCTCTGTACATGTTGACCATTTTCCTCCCCAAACCCTACCAGTCAGACATATCTCTAAATCACATGAGGAAACCAGGAAAATTCTATAATTATATACCTGTTAGCAATAGTTAAAGAGCAAACAAAGAACAGGAGGTATTCTTTCAAAAATAATGTAAAAGGAATTTATTGAGAGACCTGTACACTAGATAAGGATTTGAACAGACAGAATAATCAATAAATTGGAAACTATTAAGTCAGTACACAGGAGAGGTAAGAGGGCATCTCCTGAATTTCAAATTATTTGTACTTCTGAACCAGTTAGATCACTAAAGAAAACCCTAGGCAGTAAATACCACATGAATAACACAAATCCATAACCCAGCAAACAAAACCAGATCTATCTTCAGACTTCAGCTCATTTTTGACAACAGGAACAGAAAAAGGAGTAATCTGTGTTTGTGCAAGTGATTCTTTTTTCAAGGTATATCAAAGCAGACATGTAGATCAGCTGCACTGCAGCAACTGCTGCTATCTGTCAGCCAGGAAACTAACAATGTTTTCTGTAACAAGAGATTAAGACCAACTCAAAGGAACTTTCCACAGAGACTACCACAGATGTTTATTTTGCTTTTAACACAGTATCTGCCAAAAATATTTTAGGATTAATTGGTTCTAGCAGTTGCAGACAAAAAGAGGATATACTTAAATATCAACTCTGCTGCCTTAAAACATATGGGGGAAGTACATGGCAGAGGCTGTGCATCAGTCAACACCACGCAACTGACTCCTCAGAAGTCATAACAAGGACTTCAGTCCTTCTACAGGAGGACTTCTACAAACAAAGAGGTCCACTTTCAAACTGCCAAAGGCAATTAAAGAAATGCAATTTAAAGAATCAAACTGTACTACAAACAGATCTTTTTCAACTTTAATGTGTTTTTTTCAGTTCCCCCCCCCCATGAATATTTCTGGTCTCCCTAGTCTGAATAGACTTATTACTGGCCACTTGAATTAATAATGTTTAGAACTGAGTGGAAAAGTCAAAACTTGATGTCCTGCATTGTTCCTGGAAGTTCTATGTAGTCTAGGGGAAGTGAGCAGCTAAAAACTTTGCCACTGCCAGTATAAAGAGTTTTGAACACTGGCATTTGTAGTCTGGACCAAGTGTTTACACTATGAATCAGCCTAACTGCCTACATCAGTACTGTAGGTTCAACAAGCCTTTAAAGAGGACAAAATACTGGGAAGTAACAGCCAAAGTTAGCTTTTGTACTAGAACATCAAAAGCAATGACTTCTCAGTCACTTGTTTTCACGTAGCTAGCACTTCTCAAAATCCATGAAAAGAAAACAGTACTGGCAACATCCCAAGAAGCAGCTTTCTCCATTTCAAGGCTACAAAGAGCTTACAGAGACTTTCTACCTGCAGTTCATTATACACTTAATATAATTCCCCCTCCCTCCAAGTAGGAAAAGCAAACCTGTTTGGGTCACACTAAATCGGAAGCATGGAAGAACTTCAAACTCCAGAAGTGAATTTTTAATCAAGACAATTATTATTACAATTATCTCTTTAGTGGTAATGTGTGCTACAAGAGCCTATCAATCCATTCAGGACAGCCTGAACCGGCCTGACTACACATTTATTTTCCTCCAACAACACAACCCTCACAATCAGGATGAATCCTCTTACACACATTGCAAGCATCCATTCAGTGAAAGATTAGCATAATATTAAGGCCATCTGAAGTACAGAAATGAACAGCACTGAATGCTTTATTGTGCAGCCATTTGGTTATGCGCAAGAGGGAACAACCCAGCCAAGACATCTGGCACAAATTACCATCATTACAATTTTTTTTTGCACAGTTTTAAGAACTCTGGTCAGCACCTGCATGTCAGCGTGGAAGTTGCAATGCGCTTCCAAGGCCTACTCTTAAGGAAAGCCAGTCTGGCAAGACTGAAGAACCAAATACCAATCTGCTTTGGCACAAAATTAAGCGGGAACAGAATACTCCACCTTCCTTATAAAGCTCAATATTACAAGGCTAAACATCCAGACATACTAAAAAAAAAGAAAAAAGAAAGTGCCTATTTAAAACACTATTACTCCCTCTGTTTATAAACCTAGTATGACAGTCAACAGATATCACTCTACCACTTCTAGCTGGCTATTCCCTTGTCCTGTCTTGGCTCAGAGAAGCAGAAAGCATGAATTAAGTCTTATTCACGGCTGTCCTGATTCACCTACCTGATATAGGGATCCCTCCCAGACCTGTGCTGTGTTGTGGTGGGAGATTCAAGTCCAAGAAATTACTATTTGAGGTGGGGTTTGCTGTGTGGTTCAAGTGCATGATGCTATTGCGTGGGAAGGCCATCCAAGGATAGCGAGCTGCTTGGCCTGGAAAACTGAAGGAGTTGTAAACTGCTCGATGCTGTTGAAACTGTGGGAACCTCTGTGGCATGACTGGAAAGGTGCTACTGAGAGAGTTGGCATTTGTGGGTGCAGCAGGATGCAGGAATCCAGAGCCTGGCCCTTTGGCAGTTGTAGTGTGTGGGGTAGGGTTCTGAAGAGATGTGGGTGAGAGGGAAGGTTGGTCTTGGACTGACAGTTCCTTCTCAATCAGGTCTGCTAAGGCTTTGCGGGTGATGTCGAAGGGGTCAAACCCTAAGTCGTCCTCTTGCTGTTTGGAGGAACCAAACCCAAAAGCCGCTTGCCAGTCTGTGGAGGAGGATACTGGTATAGTTTCTGTCGGAGATGAGAAACCAGGATTTAGAACAAGAATTAGTAACTATTTATCCATAGAAAAATTTCAGTCTCAGTCTATCTGAACCTATGTTGCCAGTTATTTTTCATAAAATACTTTTTTATACATTCTACAAAGACATCT
This sequence comes from Actenoides lindsayi, assembly GCA_025331215.1. Lineage (NCBI taxonomy): Eukaryota > Metazoa > Chordata > Aves > Coraciiformes > Alcedinidae > Actenoides > Actenoides lindsayi. Next base: position 62,045 of record WTSP01028167.1, on the reverse strand, counting down.
CTTTCATCAACTTAGAATGCCATTTTCAGAACAAACTATCATAGATTTCTACTTGAGTTGAAATGGTAGAACCAGTAAATAGTATTTTTACTGCAGAATTGATCTGTTCCTGAACTACATAAAAGCCTCGTGAAATTATTTTCAGTAACAGCACCAACTAGAAAGAGACCAATAAACATTTGCTTAGAACATTCTTTACACCCCTTTACTTGATGGAAGTGTGACCAAGAGAGTTTAATTAAGGTTGCTATTCAGTACAGTATTTTTCTTTCAGTATTAATGCTGCGATTCAGCTCTGCTGTGCAAGAAAGTTGAGGAGGTGATGTTCCCTCTCAGAGGGGTAACCTCTGAGAATACTAAACAAAAAAACTCCCACTAACATTATGAAGAAAAAGAAGCCAAATTCCTGAGTAGATACCTTGATAAAACAATAGTAAATAAAACAAGATATTGTTAAATATTTCAAGGCCTTTTTTTTTTTTTAAGAAAAAAGCATTATCAGAATTTCCCTGTATTTTCAATTACTACACCATTATAATGTTCAAGTTTCTTATTCAGGTCCAATAAATGCTGGGTCTAGTTTCACAGTATTTTTCCTCAAAAACTGTAGTAACTCAAGTACTACATGATGAGTACAACATAACACTCACAACATTAACTCCCTCTGCTGGTAGGAAACCTGGTCAGTTGCCTTAAGCATTTGAAATTAAGCTCAGTATCCTCTCTTAGAAATCTACACTTCTATTTTCACTTTAAAATCCCTGATGGTGGATAGAGTGGCTAGAATGACAAAAAAATTGTACTTTGTATTCTTAAATAGCCACTATACTTTTTATACTAATAATGAAACAAACAAGATGTCTACTACCTGGAAGTTGTCTCACTGCTACTTAAAGCTCACAAAGTCTTTGCATATAGTACCTTGGCAGCAGGTAATTTCCACGGTACTAAATAGTGTTTACAAAGGGGTTTATGACATCGATAAGTCAGACAAACATCAAAAGAAGACTGAATCCACTACGTCCTAAAGTATAATTTACCTTCTATTTATTAATGATATTGTTTCATTTAATTTTCTAGCAACTTCCTCAGATTTATAATTTGAGAGCCCTTCAATACTGTTAACCATTCCCAAGACTATATAAATACACCTAAAATGAGGCTTCATTCATATGAAGTGGTATTTCATAGGAAAGTACCTGGAAAATACAGGTATCTTTCAGTTGCTGCGAATAACCATAGTTTTATCTTTTCTGAATGTATATAATCTCACTTCAGAAAAAGAAAGATTAGGCATCATCAGAAAACTATGCAGGATATAAAGAAGTTTCTGAATTCTACTGCACAGCTTCTGATGTTAGAATCATAGATTATACCAGAGTATTTACACCAGTGTACACTGACAGTACGTATTTTCGCCGCATTCTCGATAAAAACCTGTAATATTACACATACTTGTCACTTCCTATTATTTAGATAGGCATGTGGCTAAGAAAAGCTAAAGTAAGTACTCTGATAGTTTAGCCATGCATCTGGAAACTCTGTAAAACAGTTTCTTTTAGAAGAAACCCTTGCATTAGTGCAATTAATTTGTAGTTAAGTAACAAAAATTTTAATCGTTTGCGAAGGGAGGAAAACCAGTATGGAGCCAGTACTAGAGGTTTTGGTTCTACACAGTTTCATACACAAGTTACAGAAGCAAGCAATACCCAGCCATGCACCCTGTGTACGTACCTGATGTGAAGAGGCTCTGTGGTTCTGGTGCTGTGGGCCAGTCATTTGAAGTCTGTGGAGAGCTGGGGAACGGAGGAAGCCCACTAGGGATGGGGTTAGGGTGCCGAAAGTTGTCAGAGAAGAGCGATTGTGATTCTGTTACAGCCCCTTCAAAAGGAGACCGTGCACTGTGATTAGATGAACTGATGGGTATAACTGGATTGGGTTTTGTTAAACCAGGTGGTGGTGAAGGTGTGTCACTGTTTGTTATCTACAGGCAAGAGAGGAAGAGAAACAATTAGGACATAAGTGTTCATATGTAACATATTCTTCACTAATACAGCGGAAAAGTTTCATCAAAACATTTGGCTGCAATTAGGTTAGCTAATATCTAGGTCAGTAATAAGTCAAACAAAAAAAAAAAAATCAACTTAGCAGTACCATTTTTCAGTTCTGTTTAAAATTACGATACAGGTCAGAAAGCGCTTTCTTCTCCAAGCACAAGTTGCACCAAGCTCTCAAACTCAGTTCTTTCTTTCACAGAATTTATCTTTAAGTCTTACCTGCTGGGAGCTGTCACCATTTCCTATACTGAGGGAATCTGAAGGTTTGTCGATAGGGCTGCAAAAGTGGGAGGGGAAAGAGACAATAAGACACTCAAGTACTTAATGTGAAAAATCAACATTTGCTTTCATAGTGGTAGAAAAGCCTTGAAATAAAGACAAAGCGAAATTAATAGGAGGAAGTAAATAGAAAAAAGTCCACTTATGAGACTTTTTTTAAATCATAAGCATTACAGTCATGTGTCATATACTGTAACACCTCTTCCCACCACTCTCCACTCTGCTTGTTGACTGCCCTGTTAAGGAACAAAAGGAAAGTTTTACACACAGTAACTCTTATGTCATTCAAAAAAAAACCAGGACTCTTGTACTACAGCAGTATTATAGTAGTCAGTTCCATCTATGTTACTAGTGCAGAGAAACTTGGGAACAGATTTGTTTTCCAGATACTTAAGTTGTCAGTTCCCATACAAGTCAAGTCCTGAACAAATGTGGGGAAAGAGAAAAAACAAAAACCCCACAACTATTTAGTTCCAGTGGCAAATTAAGCTTCCCACCAGCCTTCAAGCTTAACATACCAGAAACTAGTTCCAAGGTAAGAAAACTGAGTTTTGAGATAAAAGAAGGTGAAAAACACAGGAAAATATATAGCATAAAAACCTGCTAAAAAACATACAGAGAATAAAAGATAAGATACAGCAGAAAACCACCTCAGAAAGCTATATACTAGAAATTAACATGCCTTGGCTGAAATGGCACATCTCTGGATTCAGGATTCTGATGGGCATTTGTGTTAGTTGCCTTAATTATGCTAAACACCACACTAATGAAACAGTGTTAGTTCAAGTTCTGATTAAAATTTCTGCTTTACAACTTCAAGGTCCTTTCATTTTTATCTATCCGTAAGAGAAGACTCACAAGCATCAAGCTGCACAGCCCAAAACACCGGTCCTACAAACAAGGACCAGAAATAAGAACATTAATTTGAGTTCCATTAAGAGGCCAGAACGTGATGCAATCAAACTACAGGCATGAGGTTAGCACAGGACAAAAATATATATAGCAATTATTTTAACTAGGTGCAGACTTCAGATTCTAGCTACACCTTGTTTTCAAACACCCCTTGCTGCTGCAAAGTTTAAATATTGCAGCGCCACCTATCAAGGTTAGAAATCCCTAAGATTGCTTCCTCTCATATTTGTTCTCTCAATCCCAGAATGACTTGCATCAAAACCCAGCGGAATTACTTCTCTAAAGAAACTGTATGGAGTAATCCATCAATAAAACCATTTTTTTGTGCAAAAGAACACCGAGTCAGTATTTCAAAAAGATAACTAAAGCTGAAGTATTATTTATGACTACAAAAGAAGAACTGTAAGAATACACTTCCAAACAAGCATCACTCCAGTGAAGATTTACAAATACGTTCTACTCCGTGGTCAAACAGCATGAAAAAAGTTTTTCCCTTTGGAACAAAATGCCTTGGGTTATTTCTGACTACCTACAGTACAAAAGTTTGCTGTAGACTCCTCACTACACAATCACTAGTCATAGAGCTGATATTCCAGTCAAATTAATTTTCCCAAAGCTGCTGACAGAAAGTCACAATGCTGCAACTTAAAAAGCTATGTGTAAGAGAACTTCTAATGACAATCTAAGTGCTGAAAGTGTTTATTACTCTTGAACCTACCTAAGGAGCCTTTAAGACAGGCTTCCAGCCTTCAGGAATGAAGAAGATTAAAAATACTGTAGGCAGTAGATAATGACACACATTTAGTACATTCTTCTCAGAAAAAGTAAGGAACCTGCATGTCATTACTGAGATGCAACCACAGGATCTCTGGTCACACCTCAACAGGACTTCTAGTAAGCCTAACAAGAAGCTGCTTTTTTCCACAGCACTTAATGTTAATGCATTGGTTCAATATTGACTTAAACCAGAGATAGCTACCTAATTAACAAAAGCACCTCTCAAAATATTAGGGCTTCCCTTGTTATTTTCCAACCCAACATCTGAATGAGCCCATTGGGTATTAGCATAAAACCCAAAAGAGTGTAACTACAGACTACCATTGGAACTGCAAGTGATGCTTATGACAGAAGAGGACATCAGTTCTATTCAAGGAGGGCACCAAAAGAGGAAAAAACATTGGTTAGCAATAAGGAAGTTACTGCAGGCAGATGAATTACTTCCTCTGCAAAGAAGCCTCAGTTGAATCTGCTGCCCTGTTGACCCCGCTACTGAGTGATAATCCAGGCACCCTTACCTCTAGTAGTTGTGTTTCTGGATCATACCACTCTCAAGAGGTGACAGATATTCAGCCCTAATATTTAGCTTCCTTCTGTTGAAGTTTTTTCAAGTGACAAGCTTCCTGAGGTATAGCAACTTTTGGGGAAGCTTTTGTATAGAAATGTATAGAAATGATGGGCTCAGCTCTGGCTGAAACCATGCAGCTACATAAAAGCTGTTGATCCTTCAGTTATTCTGCTCCCCTCAGCCCTTACATGTAAGTGTACCATTGCTTACTAACTTTACATTAGGGGTCTCCTGCACAATCTGCCAATCAGTCTTTTTGACATGGGCTAGGCTAAGCCCAGCTTTTTGTGACCTGATCAGGATTTGAATCCAGCTCTCCAACCAGAGGGAGAGACTGGAGAATCATTCCCTCCACACCAATCAGTGAGAGAGAAAGCAAGCTATCTGAAGTATAAAAGGCAGCACAATTACCCGAAATCTGAGTCTGCACCATCTGGAGTCATGTGTTCTGGGTCTGTGCCATTTTCTAATATAGGAGGCGTTTTCCTGTGTTCCATTGTTAAACCGTTGGCTGATTTACTTGAACTCTGTAATGATGGCCAGGCATCTTTGTTATTACTGTTGGGTCTGGAAAAAGGCAAGAGTAAAGAAAACAAAAAACAAAACAAAAAAAAAACAAAACAAAACAAAAAAAAAGAGTTCAAGTTATGAAGAAAGTGTTTAAAAATTGTAAGCACAGGGGAAATGAATCCTTGTGCCAGACAATCCATAAGAATAGATTTATCTGGATAATATTTCTCAGGTTTTAAATGGTGATGACTTAAAAAAAAGAATTACTGGGGTAGGAGGGGAGAGAGAAGACTGGGGGGAATTCTGTTTTTTTCACAGAATAGATAGCTGCTCTGCCAACGTTTAAGTCCAGACTTGTCCATTTGGGTGAAATGGGGAAAAAAATAACCCAAACCAAAACAGAATTAAAAAAAATAAAACAAATCCATCAACAGCTTCAAGTATCCAGACCTACACACAGCTCATTTAGAATTATCTGCTTTATCCCATAAGTATTTGTAAGTTCTGTAAATCATGAACTGAATCTGTTTGGGTTTTTTTTTATTAAACAAATGTTTTATACTCCAAGCCTACCAAGCCTGGCCTCAAAAGATGAGGTTTGTATTAGTTTGTGTTTTATGCCTACACAAGAGTCCACAGCTTTACTAACAGACCATGACACCAGTCAGACCAACCTACTGTTCATCCTTTCATTTCTAGTTTAAAGCCATAATTACTTCCCTTTTATAAAAATGTTTCATTTCAGAATGCATATCAGATCTGAAAGAAGTTCAAGACAGGACTCAAAGCCCAAGTATTTTCTGAAAATCGTTAAATTTTATACAAATTGAAGCAAGTTGGAATATCATCTATAACTGAATGTATTCAAATACAGTGTCATTCACTAACCCTACAATCTTACTATAAAAGATTTGCCTTTGTGTTCTCCAGTTCCTTAACTTTAGCTTATTTTCTTCAATTAGGATGCTGTGTTTAGTGACCAAGTGCTGTCATAATAAGGAACAAGCTTTAGAAAAAAAAGTATTTTAACACATACTGATGTTCTTCTTACATGTTCCAACATTTACTCTACATCTCTAGGTCAAATTAGTAAATTCAGTCAGAACCTGGAAATTCCTATAGTTGCTTATAGCAACACAAGGGTTTCTTACTCCAGATAAAATTGGTATTACCAGCTACCCTTAAATCTCAGTATTGTAAGACTTGCTGTTCTATCTCCATCTTCTCTTATATACTTTTACAATATGTATACAGATGAGAGCCACGGCCTGATTTACAGACCTCATCTTCACTTTGTACACATTGGTAGTAAGTTAGAGATGGCAAGTTGATCTGATATTGAACATCAAAGAATGAAGACACATCTCATCAGCGCAATGTCACTTAGTATTCTCACCCTTACAAGAGTGAGCTGTAATCTATATAAAACAAGACTTCCAATCCACTAACAGATTTACTTTAAATATCAGAACACGTCTGCTGCAGTGCAAAGTCATCTCTATTCCAAAACTAATTTTAAAATGTCATAAAGTCAGTTTTGCATCCAAGGAGAAAGGTAAAGAAATGGGTTTGTGCTTTGGGGTGGGTTTTTGTGCATGCAAGTTCGGAGCTGCATTCTTCTAAAAGATTGTTCTCCAAACCCCAGCAAATGGTTAACAAGTGTTTCCACTTCTAGCATAAGAAAACGTTCATTTCAGTTCTTTAGGAAAAGCCTTTGATAGGTTTTAAACGTGGAATCTACCTCTGATAGTTATCGTGCATTCCTTTACAAGTGACATGAGATGATTTTAACATTTGCCTTCAGCAGCAAGAAAAAAAAGTCTGCAAATAGGATCTTTCAACTTAGAACACAATTGTGAAAAAGCTTTCATGCACAGTTTAAGAAACCGTTTTCTATTAATGGACATCTATAATTAAGCATCTACTATTTAGAACTCAACTTCTGTTCAATTCCAGAGTAAAACAGAAACCCTGCACTCCAGAAACACAAGAACTACCATGCAATTGTCAGACGCTCTGACATACTGCCAGAAATACTAATATTGTATCAATAAATCAGACAAAAATGAGAACTCAGTTGGGTAGAAAGCTGTGAAGGCAAACAACACGCATTCACCCGCTCACAAGCTACAGTTTTGCACTGATTAGATGGGACTTGAAGATCTATGCTTCAAAATTCCAGCTGCAAGAAGTAATTTGCAACCCAAAAGGTGGTGTCTAGCCATTAGCAAAGAACAGAGTCTGCGTTGTGATGATGCTGTTCAACTGACAAGAGAAATCAGGTCTAAGACCACTTGTTTCCTTAGAGTAACATGCCATTATTTCCACAAGTGCCAAGCGTTAGCACCACAGACTGGTCAAGCTCCAATTCATAATTGCTTTCTGAAGGCTTAAAAGTTTGCTGCAGTCTCAGATAAAGCGTTCTTCCCTCACTGGTATAATTTGTTTTGCTGGGATCTTATTAGGTTTAATTTTAAGATTAGTTCAGAGTTTGAACATAAAGCAATCAATACCCAAATGCAAGAAGTGATATATTTGCTTTACTCACTGCCCTCTACCTTCCAAGTCGATACTGAACTAGTTGCCAGGAAGTACGAAGTAGCACAGTCTTTAAGAAAAGATCCAACTGGAGGTCCTGACCACTTGCAGTCAAAGAGCATATGACACTTCCTCCAGAAGTTAAATAATCCCAGTACACCATCTGGGATACCAGTATTTAACCAGGAATGATATTCTGCTTATTCAAGCTCCATTGGTAATATTTTAGATACAGCAGCCACTTTCTTAAACTGTTGTGCAGAAATGTTGCCAGTGGCAAAGTACTGTCTGAAAAAGCCCATAGTGGATAAACTGGCACACAACATAAACCTTGATTACAAGGCATAGGTGCGTAAGAAATGCATCCCACCCTGTCTATCTCATTATGAAAATCCTACAAAAAGAAGTGGATGAAATTGTTAACAGCTTTTATTTCTTTATCTTAAATATGATATTTGAATGGATAATTCACGTAAGGACCGATGATCACAGACTTTCATTTCTCTTTGTATGACTATGTACTTGTATGGACAGAAATCTTTCCATAACTTACTGAATAAACTACTTCAACAGAATACTATTTTAACAAGCAGTATTAAGTGATATCTGCAATTACAACATAGTGGAAAAAATCACGTAGGTTTACTAGATGAAAGCAATAAATCTTATACTCACATCTTGTGAATTCTTACTCTCACAAAATAAACTGCATTTTTCTTTCATTTTCCAAGTTCCTTACACCTAATGTAAGAACTGCACTATAAATATTGATGTAAAAACCACAATAAATAAACACTTATCAAGACTATACAGTGTCCCAGTTGTGACAGACTACATTCATCTTGACACATACCAAGAAAGCTGACATCTGGTCTTTAAGGATGTGTTTATGCAAACACATAATACAAAGTCTTCTTTCAGAATAATACCTTGTTTTGAACTAGCGATCCAAAGGCACACAGCAGAAAAACATTTATTTGCTATGCAAGACTCACACTCGCTTTGTATTAGAAAAAAAATGGTGCATATGTCTCTGCATGGACAAAAATGGGTTTCAGAGTTTCTCATGTAACAGCCACTAAAAAGAGCAGGCAACTTGGGGAATGCGACAGAAATAAGAAAGTTTTCTCTGGGAATAACTGGAAAGAAAGCACATCCAGGCAGTCCAGCATCAGTACTTACGCATCGTACCTCTGCAGTGCTGTCACTTTGTTCTTGTTCTTGTCAACTGTACCCGTAGATAATTGGAGAAAGTTGGGGTTTAGCTTGTATAATTCTTGCAGTAGTTTCTGTTCATATTCCTGGTGCTTACCCGCCTAAAAAAAAAAAAAAAAGGAAAACCACAATGAATGAATACTGGTTTAATATTTTTTTATAGCTACATAAAAAAATATTTTTATATATAAATATATGTATGTGCATCCCAAAGCTTAGCAACTGAGCTTTAACAACTTAACAGGTCACTCTTGACTGAAACTCAAACCAGCAGTTGTCAATCTCCGCATAGACATGATCTCAACAAATCTACAGCTTGCCCACAAATCACTTAAGATGTATTTACCAACTTATATTTTGGGACTTCTAAAGCAGAAAAAGAGTTACCACCTTATTAGAACTTGCCCTTCAGTTCTAATCAAGAGCTTCACAATCTATCTTCTAAATCACAGTTAAATCTTCAAGGCAGTCTGCATCTGATAGACCATCGAGGTATTCAGAAGATGGGAAGGAACAAATGCTCTCTCTCTTAAACCAAAACTTCAAAATGGAAGTAATTTTATATCAGCTTAATAAAAAGTCTGAGTGTTAATGTCTCATGTGACAAGGAGTATATTCTGAACCATAACTGATTCTTTTTAATATCATTCTAATAACTGAACAACTTAAATATTCTTTAAACTAATTGAGAACAATTCCTTGCTTTCAGATACTAGATGAGGCCTAATCCAACTGCAGAATATTGAATCTGGTGAGTGAAGGAAGGGTATTTTTCAGTCTAGATTACATAACATTCTGTGGCTAAATGTTTAAAGTAAACCCAGAAAGATCTATCACCCCTATGTTAAAACAACATCTGAAACGAATTCAAGACGAGCACTCACATTTTTGTAGGTTGTTATACCAACCTAAAAATTACTATTTGCAAGTTAAGTACTGTAATGAGTCGAATCAAGAAGCAAAATGGAGCTATGAATTTGAAGTTAACAATAGCTTTATCTAGAGTTTCCAGATACTAAGACATGTCCTTCAACAAAGGAAACGAGTACTAAGATTTATGGCCAGGCCTTCTGAATCCTAAGTCTGCAACACATATGTTATTATCTATTATATCTTCATTATTGATGAAAAGCTCTTGCACTACTTGTACACTAAAAAATTAACATTTGTACATTAATTCATTCCCTTTATACAGATTTTGTTGGAACAGGAATGGATTTGATGCCCAGGCAGCATGGACATCCTCCTTGAAAAATATTACAACCTAAAAGAAACTTATTACTTAAAAAAAATTACGGAGGAATATTTGACAAAATTCAAAAAGGAGTACTACTGAGGAACTGAATTCCTTTGTGGGCTCCTTTAGAAGGTCAACTGCATATTCCATCTGAAGACTCCCAGTCAGCCAAACACTATAAATATCTCCTTTTTTTTTTTTTCCTACTTAATTCTCTAGTTCTCTATTACTGACTGGTTCTGAATGTTTCTCAATGCGGTCAAGCTACACAACCCTCAAGAAAAGGACACTGAAGAGTGCATGTGTCATCTTACCCAACTTTGTCAGTGTCTACACCCAAGCTACTACCTACAGCAGAAAAAGTGTGGTTCTAGAGTATTGGCTCTCCTAAACGCAAACTTTGAGAAACACTGGACTCTGGAAATGCTTCTTTCGCCATACACTATGACAAGAATATAAACAACTAGCTCAGGTGCTTCGATCTGCACAGCAAACATTAAGCAGCTGAGTAAGAAGCCACCTCCCTGGATATCTCATCTTGTTTAAGACTTCAGTGGCACAAGTCTGAACATCATGGTGAAGAAGATCAGGCCTGTCCTAAGCTCACTTCCCTGTCACATAAATATAAAAAAGAAACAAGATAAAAATACTATATAGGAGCTTGCAGCAATTGTGCTTTATTTATAACAAGAAATCCAGAAGCCAAACTTAGCACCTCCAATCTACCTTTCCTGAGTTTTCAATTTCACTTTCAGAAACTTCCTCAAGTTCTACCAGTTCTTTTCAGTTTTTCCACAATGTTTGACTCGTATTAACAATAATTGAACCTAGAATTTAAATTCATCCATTGCCAATTTTATTTTTTTTTAAATAGAGAATCAAAGGCTGCGACAAGGAACATTCAATCAAATGGACCTGTAAATTCATTGGTCCCAACCCAAACTCCAGAAAGCTGGTGCACTGAAAACACAATGCACTTTTCAATAGTTGTGTAGTTTCCAGTGATTTCCAAGAAAGCAATATGTAATAAAGAAAAAAGTAACAAGGAACAAGAAAGGAAGATTCATTTAAGGTCACCAAGATCAAGCATAATCCACTCAAAACTTCTGAAGGAACTCACACGTGAAATTTAATTCCTGGCTAAGGTATGTAGCCTATGAATTTTAACTGACAGTTAGGCTAGAGGACTGACAGATTGCCATTGCCTACAAAAAGGACTGTAGAAAAGATCCTGGGAACCACAGACTGCTAAACACACATCCCTCCTAAGATTGTAAAACCATTCTTAATTAAAAAGAAAACCAACTAAAAATCTGGAAGTTCGTGGATAAACAATCTGCTGGAAATGAATCTGAACATCTACTGTAAAGGGGAATCTTATTGACAGTATCATAAAATTCCATCAAGTAAGCATACAATAAAGAGGAGCCACCAAATTCTTTTTTAAAAGCCTTTGATAATGTTTCATACCAGCAGTTATTTATGAAGCTGCCCTGGGATAAAGGTTCTTGTGTGGATTGAAGCTGGTTTAAGGATAGAAAGGCAAGGCTAAGACCCACTGGTCACTCTTACAGGGTGCAGAAGCAAGCAATGACGACTGATGACTGGCATCAGTTTTATGCATCACCAACAGCATGCAGGAGAAAAACGCTAAGAGCAAGTTCGTTGCTGACAATATGAAGCAATTTGGGTAGTAAACTGCCATGCTGATAATAAGGAACTCCAAGAGAACCCCAGAGAACTCAGCAAACAGACAAAAAGGTAAAAAATGAGCTTCAGAGACAAGTCAGGTAATACACCATGGGAAAAGTAGCCTAACCCGTACTAAGACTGTAATGATATGTGAACTGGCTCTTACAGCTCAGTTACTCATCAGTAACCGAGGTTACTGCCAATAGATGGTTGAAACTTCATTTATTATACACTGGCAACCAAACACAAAAAATGTGCTAGGCATCACCTCACATGGCACACTACACATGAAACGTTCAGGACCCCTGTATTAAACTTTGCTCTCCCACATCACGAGTATGATGCATCTAAACCTCTGCATCTAAACCTCTGCATCTCAAGGAGGACACAGCCAGAAGGTATAGAGAATGGCAACAGAAATTATCACAGCAAGAGAGGAACAGCTTTACAAAGTTTAAAAGCCCCAAAATTATGTTATTTGGAGAGAAAACCAAGAGAGATAAGATCAAGTTTTATGACATTACGAAGGCAAAGGATAAGGTGAACGAAGGCTTTGTTTTCAGCAAGTACTACAAAGCTAAGATTAGGGGACACTTGACAAAATGAACTGGACACCAGTTTAACATAGGCAAAAGAAAGCACTTTACACAACAGCTGGTGAATTTCTGGAGCTTGCTACCACAAAAGACCACAGGGTTCACAGTATCAGCAGGTTAAAAATAGATTGAATAAATTCATGGTTGACAGCTCTATAAAAAAAAACAACTAAAAAGCCTAGACAGGAACATACCCCAAAACAGGCATAACATAACAGATCTAGGTGGTGGGAGAAATACGGGGAAGGTGGCCTGTTCTCCTTGAATTTTACCTCCTATTGCCATTATCTGTGACAAAATATATACTACAGGGATGATTCACTTGAACCAACATTTTATGAAAATGTAGCTGAAATACTCCGAAATAACTGCTAATTTATGGGAAAAAAAAGTATAATGGGTATGGACATGCTTCTTTATTCTCTGGTTTACACCAGCTTAACACATGAAAAAGTCTACTTGTACAATTGTGCTAGCACTAGGGATGGGGACCACCTGCTTCATGGACAGACCACGTGCAAAAGTTACAGCATGGACGCAAGGCCAGCACACTTGAGATCAAGTGTAAAAGCTTCACCATACCTTATGTAAAGGAACAAACCTAGACCCAAGAGACCTCAGAATGCACCACCTTTGAGAAAGCAAAGTATCTATTTATTTGCATCGCTACCATATGTAATAATTATTTTGATGTTGAGATAGTAAAAAAAATCCCTGCGTCAGTATTTATGCTCTAGTACTGTTACCCTTTCCAAATGGCTTCTACAATCTTCACCAATTAAAAGGGATATCAGAATTCAGATAGCATGGTCAAATCACAGTACAATAGTTAAGCCATGGAAACTGGCCACACACACAGATCCTACAGGAAAACCCAGATCTGCACTACCTTCTTGCACAGTTTTAAAATAACACATTATCTTGCATTAGTATGAAAAATTAGGATGAAAGTTAACTCAAGGTTATTCGAGTTCTTTTGGCTTCTCAGATTTTTAAAAGCACCATGCAATGAAAAAATGTAACTCGCTGTTCACTTCCAATATCCAACTGGTTAATCGCCTTTTGAATTTCAAAATTCATGTCTGTCTGCCACAACATTCAGCAGAAGGCTACATTATACACAAATTAGATGAAATTATATTCAATAAAACACATGTCATGTGGCATTACACTTACCTGCATTTCCTCTTTTGTGAAACTGGCTGCTTCATCTCCCAGCTCGTGTAGATACATGCAGTCTGGTTTTGGACACTGCATATTTTTTAGAAAATAACTGCAATATTTTGTTGTACCTAATGATGCCTAAAGAAAAAAAAAATCATTCCGTAAGTACTGGACATTAAGAATGCTTTTTGCAGTATAAGGAAAAAAAAAAAAAGCTGTATTTGAAAACAAAACCAACCGAACAACAACAACAAAAAAAAGGTCTCCCATCCCAAGATTTGAAGTTCCATTGTAATATATTTTTGATGCCCATGGACTATGAAGACCATTTGTAAGAAACTATACACTTCAAGATTAGATAGTTAAGATGTATTTCTATTTTCATCCACTTCAAACAAACATCAAAACAAGAGCCTCAGTAAATATCTGCATTTACAGTCATAAAAAGCCAAATAAGTAGTTATGAGTTTGCATTACATGAAACTGGTTAATGTTTTCAGGCAGGGTCAGGAAATAAATATTAACCAGATGATTTTCTATAGTCACCAATTTGGCCAAGTCAGACTGAATACCTGTTTACAAAGATACCGAGAGAGGTAGGGAGCTTTTGAGAGGTGTGATGTTTGGACTACAGAAATGCTGTGTAAAAGCAAATAATCAGGTTTTCACACTGTGCTATTCAGCTGTACAGGAAAAAATGCCACTGTAGGAAGGAGGAGAAGGTCCTTGTGTTAAAACTTTTATGAAGTTACATGCTAACCCCCTAAAACATTGTCTGCTGAAAGGTCACCCAACTTCCATGCTGTGATTAATGCTAGGAAAGTCGGTCAAACCCCAATACCCATTTTGGTTCAGCAACACAAGCCCATCCAAACACACACAATTTTATATGATGCACTGATTTTAGTGTTCTAGCACACACAACTTTTACTTATGCAAAAATATTACCACCTTAAGTGTTCTGCCGTCTACCACCACATTGTTGACACACTGTATGGCTCTGAGAGCATCTTCTGACCGGATGTAAGTTACATATGCACTGGCACTTGGACCCTAGAAAGAAAACATACCACATCTTAGTTCCTAGTTATTTATTATTTCCCACCCCCAGACAGATCTCAAAAATTAAGCTGCCTTCTTAGCAGGTCACTACATAAGCAGGTGTATTCATGGCTAGCTATTTTTAATAGGAAAACTGACAAAAATGTCAGAATTCATCAAAATTTAGATGTGATGCACAAACATTTGGGAAAAGAAATGCATTAAAAGGTTGCTTCAAAGTTCTAAAAATACATAAAGGTATTTTCACTCTGAAATACAGATAAGCAAATAAATGCCACAATGCTGCTTCTCTGAAGGTCTTCATCATGTCTCCCAGGTTTTAATCTCTCTACACTGTGTCTTGCATCCAGCTTCGAGAATCTGATTGTACAATGTCTCAGTAACATAAGAGTAACTGGATTTTTGCAATGCTGTATTTTTTTCCCTGTTCTAGTTCTTTAACCTATTGCTTAATCTGAAATAAGGAGCCCCAGATTCACTCTGAACACATGTATTTTCTCACAGGAACACACAAAATCACAAGAACCTCTGACCTACCTGTGAGCCTGCATACGATGTGCTGTTATTAATGACAACTTTATGTATTTTACCAAATTTCCCAAAATATTCTGGTCGTTTCAAAACCTACAAAAAAAAGAAAGTTAAATTGGTATACCATAAAGGTAATTCATACGGGCTGTATTTAATCCTCTCTGTAAATGTGTAACAAAACCCTTTAACTAAGAAAAAACAGGTGTCTTGTACAAAGAGAAGAGCATATAGATGCAGATGTTCTCCTATGTAAAACATTGTTACTTGTAATACAAAGTACAATTGCTACTGCAGAAAAAAACTTAAATGAGGGATATTCTACATTTTGGTTTGTATTTTTAAAATGTTATTTTGTTAATCGGATCACCCAAACCCTGCCCCAGCAAGATACATCTCATTAAGCATGAAATATTCCTCTATTTATCTATTTTATAAATTGAAGAAAAAGTAAAATACACATTCAGTGTTTAAAATAAATAACCACCTTAAACTTGCACTCAGATACATTAAGCAGCTAGGAACAAAATGCTGAATCCTGACTCGCCCAAATCCAAAGAGAAACCAATTAGTGTGAGATTGCCTTAAGTTTTCAGAAGACCACACAGTACAGGAAGGTATGTGGCACTTCTCAGAAGGAAAAAAGAACAAACCAACCAAAAAACAAACAAACCAAAACATTTCGAAATCAACATAATGCTGAAATGAATGAGTGCATATCACAACCCTGAATAAAAAAAAAAGAAAAAAAAAAGATAAATACTCCTCTCTTGCCCTTCCCTGCATCAGTTAGTAATAACATACCATTTAGGGATCCTGTGCAAAGCAGAAACATCTCTAGCATATTAAGCAACCCTGTTGAATAACAGTTACCTGTGTGCCAATGTAACTGGCAATATATCTGACACATTTGGTACCAAAAGCCTTTCCTATTTTATCCCTGTGATGGAAGGGGTTGCAGAAGTACCAACTACTCAGAGTGAAGGTAGATAAAGCAAGGGTATTTGTAGTTCTAGACAATAACACGGAGACTAAAAAGAAAGATTTGCTTCTCCAGATCCATCTTCACATTAAACACTGGACAGTACAGACAAACTGTTCTGATCCAAGAGCTTCTTCAGCTAACTGCCTCCTCTCCCTTCTCAAGAGAGCATCAATTTCTTCAAAATCTAACAGCATTAACCACATCTGGAATGTCCTGCAGAACTACAGGGCTCATTGTACAGACAAGCAGTCACTCCCTGGTCTCTTCTGACTGCTCTTCACTTGATCTACACTCTCTTGAAAGATCCCACACCCACTCTTGGGCATCATTCCAGAGGAGACTGACAATCCTGAACAAAGCGGAAGTTTCTTCACGTGTCTTGCAGATTATGCTCCTGATAAGATGTGGCAGCACGGTCTTCGCGATTTTCACAAAAGCATGTCAACAGAAGTGAATCCACCTGTACTCCATTATAAGCCAAAGATCTATTTCCAGAAACAGCAAATAGCAGCCAATCTCCCCTCCCAAATCATTTTTATTTGTGCAGGAGTGTTTTGCTTGTTTAAGCAGAAAACTTGAACTGAGTATCTTGAATAATTCTATTTTTTTTTTTTAGCCCATCTCACTCTTTCAGGCCAGGTTTCTTGGAAATCAAGTTATCTTGGTGCTATATGTAATGTTTAGTAAATGCACATTATCTTCTGGTATGTCAGTGAGAATACTGCTACCACCAAACCTAGTATACACACACCTCCCTCCCCAATAAACCCTCTTCTAATTACATCAAGTATTCAGTGTGGAATTATCTGAGGTTAAAAAAAAATAAACCTGTATATACAATTATTTCTTTTACTCACAAATCTTCTATCTGGTCAAAGAAACTGACTACATTTTTCAACAATAAATAGCACCAAGCCAGTTGAGAGTTGCTTGCAATACTTATTGCTATACTCTTATAGAAACTGAATCATTATATGCCAGGTGAGATGAACTTTGATTTTTCTCCTCCCTTCACATCCCCACTCTTTATCCCCTCAACTAAAAGCAGCTTTTTTACACTTCTTTCCTAATCTACCAAAATGCTGCCCATACCTGCGAGTCCTCAAAAACAGCCACTTCTAGTTGAGATTTCTCCAGACAATTTAGTCTGATCATGTGAATTTAACTTGGCACAGTAGTTCTGAAGACATCTACCTTATTTTGTAGTACATTACCTCCATATTCTAATTCAAGGTACCTTCACTCAGTAGCACCAATTCTATTAACCACCTGCAGCTGACCATTGATGGAAGCAAATAAAGCATTTTAAACACAATCAGTTTCCTCAAATTAAAACCTTCTTTTTGATGATGCGAAGTAGCAAGCCACTTCTTTCCTGGGTCTTCCTCTTACTAAATTTTTTCACCTCAGCTGACATCCTTATGCTCCTTCCTAGTTACACTTGCAAGTGTTGACTTTCTTCTGTCCCTACAGGTTTGCACTACTTTATGTTTTTCTTTATAATCCAATCAAGCTCCCGTTTTAAAATTGTTGGCACTATACAGCGGTGTCATGAACCACTAGATCCAGCCTAGGAAAATGAGTACCAAAGAAGTCCTTAAGCTTCCTTTTAGTTTAACAACAAGCCATTTTTAAACAAATACAGGGAACATTTTCCTTAACAAAAACCAGAGCATCCATACTGCCAACTTAGAGGTTATTTTGGATGAGTAGGTTCCTTTAAGAAGAGAGGGCCTCTGCAGCAGTGAATCTTTTCAATGCTGCTTCATTTTATACCCATCAAGGAGACAGACAAGGGTGGGCACAAGGGTATTCCAACACTTTCTTGACAGTCAATTAAGCGCAAGATCTGCAAGTGTGAACTGCTCACCTCTGGATCTGCTAGGCGCTGAGATAGTCCTACCACGAAGACAAGGTTCTTCTGTACAACCCGTACACTGGCCAAGTGTTTGCGATTCTCTGATATCTTCTGTTTCCTCTCATTTTGTTTCTGTTTCTTTTCATTTTTTATCCTTTGCAGCTCTTCCTGGGAGAGTGGTTTGTACACTGCTGGATCTTCTGGATATGGCTAAATATAACAAATATAATTAAAAACAACTCATGTAAGAAACACCTTTGAAAATCATTAATCCCAATGTTTTAATGTACAGATTTTTCTTCTGTAACACTGTTCCGATTGTTACGACCAGCCTCTTCATAGAGGTAGCATATTCAGTCCTTTGGGAAAGGTAAACATTTGCATATTTTAATGGCATTCTCCTATTTATAGACATAATGATGATTTGGGCAAAAGCCACATTCTAACCCAGCTGCCTTGTCAGTTTGGTGATACTACAAGCAGCTGCAACTTGACAGCAACTCATCCTGTTAAGATTTCACTAACATAGCATAGTAAGCAGGGTGAAAGCATGCCCTGTATATTCACTTCATATTTAGTTGGATGATACGGACTTGACTGCTTAAGTGTATTAACAAAAAAATAATAAAGACTACAGGATAAGAATCAAAACAAAATGTAATTTCAGTGGCCCATCAAGTTCAAGACAGTAACACCATTACATGGCTCAATATTTACAGGGTTAACCGTCTAGTGAAGAGACAGATTTCAATAGTTACTGCATATTGATTTAATAGTACTATTGCCATGCTTCAGTACCAGTTTGAAACTTTGGCTTTGTCTTCCCTGGACAAAGGTGTGTTTAAGTTAAAGTTTATCATCTACAGATAACTCCTCAAACACAGACATAACACTAGATTTTTATCTCAACATTTTCTGTCTAGCAGAAGTACAAGTGTCCTCAGAGTTACCTAGAAAGATTGCTCTATTCATGCAGAGCATTGCTATAAAAGCGCTATTTTAGCCTGGTCTTGTAGACTACAGTGTACTGTCCTCTGCCCCAGATTACTCCTCAAAGCAGTCCCATATTCTTTACCTGTCCCAGTTTTCTCAGACTGAAAATTACATTTCACACTTTGTACATAAAGCAGTATTAAGCACAGAAGCAAGCATATATATATATAAAAAAAAAGTATCTTAAAAAGAAGTGTTTCTGAACACGGACATGAAGTAAAAAAATCAGAAGAGTACAGGAGATGTGCACTAAGCTAAAGATTTAAAGAAGTGAAGCTCACCAATATGTTGCACTAAATTCTTTGCTTGTACTACCATAACCACAGGTTACAGCGAGCAAGTCCAACAAAAATTAATTTAGCTTTTTCCTGGTTGTCCTCTGTTAATGACAGAATACAAAACTAAATGACCTGAGCAAAATCTACAGCAGCAGATGAAAATAAGGTTTACGTTAAAAGCATAGATTTCTCATAGTTGCACGATGGTACTGAAAAGAGCCATCAAGTGCCCAGACCTGACAGCCTTCTGAGTACACCCCCAAACAAGATCCATTTTACAGTTTAAAGTGTTTAAGGTTCAGCATCATTACGCTACACTTGAGACATCTTCTGAAAATACACTACAGTTGACTTCAGAAGATGGCATCTCATGGTTAAACATCAAGTCCTCTGGAACATGCATTTAGTACCACAGAGGAATTTAAACTTGGAAGATACTTTAGCAGCAGCCAAAGGTACACAACTAAGTCCTGGTTATGAATACACAGTAAGAACTCATGTCACCCTTTCTTAGAAAGTTACGGTATTCAAAAGTAACACTGAATACCCTGTACAGATTTCATAATGTACTTAATAGACAGCAATAACCTGCTTGTAAGGTCATTTGAGATGGGCTATAGCCAATGATTATCTTGAGTTTTAACACATATAGACATGAGGACTTCAGAGATTATAGAATAATTCTACAAGACATTTTAAAGAACCTCTCAAAGTCTGTGTTAATCAATCATGTAAAATAAAGAACTGATACTGTTTTGTCTTAAGGAAGAGAAAGACTGCTCAGCGAATAGAGAGTTAATTCAGTCATCACAGCCAAGCTGAGTTCAGGTAGGAATGGGAAGAAAACAAGCGCACCAGTATAAGGTATATACAGTTCCAAAAATAAAATGGCTTGCCCTCCATCAAGTCATGTGGTATCATGCCCACAATCCATCCTTTCACAAGTTAATTCCTTCTCCAGAACCCATACTACGCAGACCAAGGCTTGCAAGTCTGCTGCTCTCTGGTACTGCACAAGAAATGAATTTATGGTTCTTAGTAGGTTCAGCAAGGCTCCCAAAGGTCCAAGAAAACTACTGCAAACAGTGCCAAAGTTCATCAGCTTCTTCCTTGTCAAGTATAGCCACATTCAGAGCATATTCTCAAGTGAGAAGCAAGTCAAGACAGTATGTTCCTTCTCTGTACAGCTATTTGCTACTGGAGGTCCTTAAATCAGGAAGCACCCCAGGTAGCTCAAGCATAACACTGAGCACAACATTTATCTGTCCATAATAAAACAAGCAGTTTGTATTTGTACAAGAGAGCACAAGAACTGCTGGGAGACACAGAACTCAACAACAATTTTAGAATCAGGCAAAAGAAATGTCTTCATCGCAGCAGAAAGCGCAAGACTGCTTGAATAAGGATCTCAATCATTAAGAAGTAGCAGCAGTTGCCACCATGGATAACAGCATTTGTTTGAGCAACAGAATCATCAGAAGTCCTTGCTAGATACTGCTGAGCTGCATTATATACATATGAAACATTTCGTATATTTATCACTTAGGACATATTTGATGCTTCTAAGGAATATGAGTAGTTGGCTATCCTGACTGTCAGATATCCTGGACCTGTAAAATCAATCTGTGTGCACCTTTTGAATCCCAAGAATAAATCAGAAACCCAACCCTAGGAAGTGATAGATGATTTTCCTATCTATATATATAATGTGTGGCATGATGACAGGTAAGAGATACTGACCATTTAAGGAAGAAGGAAAGCAAATAAGCACAGCACCAACATCTCAGAAGCTAATTCTAAAGCACTGTATTAGAAATCCTGTCCCTTTCATATAAGGGCATAAAGTCAGTCTACAAATAGAACCATAAACGATTTTATCTTCAGAGTGGTTGCTTCCCACAGCTCTGAAGTTCATGAACTCAGATGACAGCCCAAGTACCAACAAAACGCATGCAGGGAAGGCTGGTGCAACACGGCTCTGAAAGCCAAGCAAGGGGGGTTGACTGCTGGTGTATCTCTCAGTACCGCTTCACGCGTTTCCTCTCTGTCCAACCCTACAAAAACAGCAGTAGGTCCACAGGTACTAGAAGCTCTCATGTCTTGCAACAACTCAAGCAGCAATGCTACTGAAAAGACTGCTTTTCTTTTTCTTTTAAATTACAAGAAGCATAAGGTACTTGTTTAATCTACTATGACTGATTCCTTAGCTGGCAGAGGATCCATGATCCAAGGAAGTAGCTACATTAAGTGTCACAAGCATTTATGTATTTTCAGATGCAAGACATTAAGAGATATCAACGTCACTGATTCACTGACTAAGTTTAGCTGACATCCTCCACTTAAGTCATGCAAATCCTCTTCAGCAAAAACCATGGAAGCCACCTGGACAAGATGTGCCAACATGGAAAGTTACCAGATTTTGTTTACACTAACTGCAAGTCGCTGGGAGTCCTACAAGAACTTCATCAAAAGTTTGAATATCTCTTCTGTAGTCTCGTTTCTTTAATCAGAGATGACCCTCGATGAATTCTCAGTCTTCCTGACTAAGATTGTCTTGTCACTTAAGTTTTGGTTTCTTTCGGAACTTTTTCCCCCACATTTTCCCAATTGTTGAAAGCTGAGCTGGGATTTATCAAGCACTTGGCTTTTGTCATTCCCAGATGGGTCACATTCCTTCCACACAATGGATGTACCAACATTTCCCAGTTGTTGCCTTGCTACGGAATAGGTTCTGCAATGAGAAATACAGAGAAAGTCAGTAAGGTTTATGCTTAGAATACACCATACTATTTATCAAGAATAAAAAAAAGAGCAATTTCCTATGTATTTATAAATATCAACCACAGCATGAAAATACTCAGGTTATGGGATGAAAAGCACCAGAGGAAACTGACATTTGGAGACAGTGCATTAAGATCAGGTGTTCCTTTGACACAGAAGCAGAAGTAGGAAAAACATGGACAAAAAACCCCCATGCTTAAAACATGTTAGTTTCTTGGTCGTAAGTATAGTAGTTTACTATTTCTCTCTCTCTAACACAAGGTTTTAGGAGGAATAAAGCTCACTAAATAGTCAAGGAACCGGAAAACAAGGCAAGGCCACACCATAAGAACAGCTATGTACAAAATTATATTATTTGGTGGAATGGCAAAGCAATTAAGAAATGTGATGGAGCTTAGGCTTTTTTATTGTTGGATTTTAAAATTGCAACAACTGATCCTACGGTCTAAGCGTGCTATGCTCTACTAAAGCAACTGAAGCAACTGAAGTGGTATATATTATTCATATGACAAACAGTACCTAGGATTTTAAAGAAAAGGAAAAAGAAAAATCACAGCAAAGATAAAAATCACTGGCTTTACAACTACGATCAGCAAGTGTGGCGATCTGTAAACCAGCTTTTGGCTCCAGAAGTCTCTTTTCAGGACAGCATATTTTCATTCTAATTTGACTAGTTAGCAGCCATTTCACTCACAGTTAAGAAATCAATTGACTGGAAAAAAAACAGGAAGGCTTGCTTAGCATCCTACAATTCACTACACCTACAGTTCTGAAGGGCATCAGGAACTCAATGCAGATCAGTTTTATTTTTTTAAGGAAGTACTTGTTAATGAATAAAACAGAAACAATTTCCAAGACTATTTCAGAAGATTCAAAGTTTAGAAATTTCTTAACATATTAAGAGCAACAAGTACTAGTTTTCAACCAGCATTCAAGTTTAATTAATACTAGCACCTTCCTCTCACAAATCAAAACAAAGCAAATGTTCTATCTACTACTGTTACTAACAGTAGGAAACTTAAGCAATCATGTGAACATCTTCTGCTTGTGCAAACGTTAAGCTACGGAGCAGTTCAAGCATGTGGAAGTACTTTCTCCTTGGTAGAAAAAGCTGCAAGCTAACAACTTTTCAGCTATAAATTAGAAAAGCTTAGGAAAATAATTGTATATATGCAATGCATAGTTAAGATATATCAAACTACTGGTACAGGTGCCACTAGAGCATCTAGCCAAACTATTTTATCACAGACTTTTCAAAAATCTCCCCCAAACCTTTCAACCAAAATCCCTGGAGATGGAACTTCACCGTCCCTCTCCACAGACTAGTGATCAAACTACTGGAGAACTCACATTCAATACGACTGGCACAAAGATCAGTTTTCTAGTATGTAGTTACACATAACATATTCACCCTTGCTTTATATATGTTTATTCACAGTTCATTTTGCGGTAAGTATACTGCACCTGTATTATAAATACGATGCACCTGTTGAAATCCTAGTACCTGCTATAAACTTTCCAGCAAAAATTGTATTGTTTTGCCATTTTCTGCACTTCAGCATTTCAAGTGGTCACAACCAATAGAGGCACCATAGTAGATATTAATTTGAAAACTGCTTAGATCTTTTCCCCAGAAACCTTACTACGTGCAGATAGTAACTATTTAGACACACTGCACACAAAAACACATACCTGGTTCAGAAGGTCCAGCACAGTTCAAAAGGTGACTTCTTCAGACTTATTTGATGCTGCCGTCAATCACGTAGCTCAGAGTGATTAATTCCCAAGATCCTGATGGGGTCTTTGCACCACAATGTCTTTGTGGCACAGAATGGAGTGTACTCCTCAGCCTCCTCCATGCAAATCTCCTACGATCCAGCAATATAGCTACAACTCTACTCAAGAATATCTTCCAGTCCACAGATGAAGAAAGTATCACGAACATAATCCTCATCCATTGTGAAAGAATGTGAATTTTCCTCTCCTGGAACAGCCAGTGCCCTTCATTCCAAGTGTAGCATTCATTCTAGCTTTCCTCCCCAAACTGCTTTTCTGAGCAAACTGTATCCAATTCGGCAAAATGTGTGCACATCCAATCATATGCCAGACTATTCCACATTAAAAAGTTCATCTGTGGCAGTATCCATATTTCAAAGAATTCAGATACCCAGAGCAATGAAGAGCACGCTGCTTCTGTGATTTTTCAGACATATTCCACAAACTTCCAATAATGAGCAGGCAGAGATGAATCAAGTAGATATCAGCAAAACGTAGTGTAATAAATCCAGGTAAATGAAGCGACTTAGACAAGGAAATTCCAGAAACCTCATGTTGTACCAGAAGAGCAGAAATTTGCTTGTACTATGAAAACTATTATATACAGCATGGGTCATCTACAGCAGGTATCAGATGTGGAGACTGATTTGGCTGATGACAGGAGGCTGTTCCTTGTAGAGCGTGCAGCTCACATATTCCAGCATATTTGCCCAATTTGTTAACAACCAATGTTATGTTGCTGTGGGATAGCCTTCGAGGCTTGCAGAGGCGTCCAAATACAGGTTAGCAGTGATAGCTCTAGTGTAGCCAAAGCTCAAAAGAGTGGCAAGAAAATACAACTGGAAGTGCTTACAGAAAGCTGTGGCAGTGAATAAAGATAGTGAGACTGAGTAAGATTACTTGGGGTCTCAAAAGGGAGCTGTAATGAGACAGGAAGCCAACAAAGGCATAAACTGAGGATAGGATCTCAATTAAGTAGCAATAGAAAGAGGGGACATAAGTAGCTGTGATCACAAAAAGAGGAAGGCCAAGCAAGAAAGTTACAATTAAGGGAAGTTGAGTTAGAGAAGATACTGAGAAAGAATTTTATTAAACGCTGAAGATAAGATAATAATCAGGTTACGCAAAACACTAAAAGAAAGAAGAAAATAATTCAAACGAAAAAGCAGACAACTCAGTGCAGCTGTAGTTTATAGCTGTGGCCAAAGTATTAGCCAGACATAATTAAGAGACAGGGAAAAATTAAGTGTGACTCTCAAAGTACTAGCTTTAAGCATTTGGCAACAAGATGAGAATACTAGACAAACAGACTTAGCCTAGATTTTCAAATGCTTTAGAGTTTAACACCATTGGATATATTTTCCAAAGGTTTCATGTGTTTATTGTCGAGAAAAATATGGATTATAAGCTCCAGTGCCACAAACAAAACAAGCAGGTGCTTTATAAGCTTGCCTCAGACAGCTCTGCTAGTTTAGCCAAACCTTGGCCCCTAGCAAACCCCTGATGCTGGAATCCTCACTGTCCTTCCTGAAAAGACTTTGTCAATGCATGAGCACCCCAACTCAAAGGATTTTTTTTTTTTTTTGGCAGTTCTCCCAGCATCAGCATGCCTTGGTTCTGATCCACAGCTTCCCCTACTAATCCAGTTTTGAATTTAACAAACCAAGACTATCCGCTGCACAACAGCTTCAACACATACGCAGATAGAATCTGAAAGATCCAACACCTCACCCTTGATCTAGACCATGACTAGATGACTGTTTCCCCGAAGGAAAAGAATGTCTTTGGCACCAACACAATGCAGGAGCCTTGCGATACGTGCAAGACAAGCTGCCGTTCCAGGATATTTACCTTTCTGCAAGCAGGACAAAGTCCATTCTCATCAGTGCGGATACGATGCCAACAGAAACGACAGATTTGGTAGCCACAGGTGCAAGGGAAGAAGTTGATGTCATCAATTTCCAGAGGCTCCATGCAAAGGGGGCATTCCACAGGGTCTTCCTTAGCATCAGGGCTGCGAGACATTTTTGTATGTTCGCAGAGCAGCAAAAGTTTATAATAACTTAAAGATCGAGAAGGTCAGCACTTGAAGGTCTACAAGAGATGGAAAAAACAAACAAAAAAACCAAAACAAACAAACAAAAAAACAGACCAAAAAACAGTGATTAGAATACACCTTTTTTTCCCCCCTTTTTAATATTTCTGTTCTTCACTGCTTTCCTTCTCCCCACACAAATTATCTACTAACACACGAGTTACTCCCTAATAAACCCAAGTGCCTCTCTACTTATGAGTCACACAAGTAATATGAAAGATGGTATGGGTAATTTCCCTCCCTACCTGAATAGGAAAGGACTTAAAAATACACAGTTCACTAGCCTGTTTGGGTTTCAAACCATACAGCTAAAAAGAAACGCTCAACAGTGTACACCATACATTGCTTCTAAGTTACGCCAATTCCTTTAACTATTACTTTCTTGAAATCTTCTACAAATTCCAAGTCAAATCCTTGAATGCAGGACTGCATGTCTAAGATCAATTTATTCCTTTGCTCAGAGACTTGGAGCGATCCGAGATTTGGGCCAACATTTAGATCCTCTATTCAGACTTTTCAGTAGGGTTACAGAATTATCAAACAAAGCCAAGGAGAGTTTCTTAAGGAGGATTCATTTCTTTGCGCATCTCACTTTTTGGTCCAGAGATTGATCTCTGACGTCAGCCTTAGGTCAGCATCAGTTATGATTTGTGCGGTACGCATCTTTCTACACGCATCACACAACTTGCAAGTCATTCATGCTTTTCATCCAGTTCACATCAAAGGCCAAATATATGCATGCGGTCAAAAAAACCCTCTAACTTTTAACTTGCAGTATAGCCACAGCAAGGTATTTCTGCATTAAAATTTTGAAGAGAAAACAATTCAGGTCAACATTTTAACTCATTTCTTGAACTCAGTCATTTCAGGATGCTTCTGTCAGTTTAAGAACACAGTGTAAGAAAGTTACTTTCAAACTCAAAATAAGGCTAATATAGTCATCACTGAGATAGTCAGTTTACGGTTTTTCTTAAGTACCACTCTAGATATTTGAAGTTGTATCTAATCTCAGCAAGCTGTCCCTATCTACTGCATGAAACATGAATGTAGATGTGAGAGAATTAAAGGGCAACAGTAGAATTTTTAGGTGAACCTCTTGGAGGAAAAAGAAAAGAAAAAAAAACCAACAACAAAACCAAACCATGAGCCACCAAAAAAATCCCAACTAGAAATCCATTTCAAAAGATGTGACCAAAACTGACATATGGATGGTCATACTAACTGTAGTAAACCACACCACTTCTTCACAAATAAGTAAGCTCAAAAGCTTTTTAAAAAAATCCAAAATTCTTTTTATAATTACGGCTTTCCCAAAACATCAGTCATGCAATTACAATTTAACCACATGCAATCCAGAATCCCCTCTACTTTCCCAGAGTTTTCTGTTTCATTTCTAACCAAAAACTACCAGATCGTGTACTATCCAGACTGCCTCCAGGATTTTAGGAGCAAGTCCAGAAAACAGAAAAACAAAAAAAAACAAAGGAAAAAAAACCCCAAACAAACAAAAACCCAAAATAAAACAAATCTCACATCCACCTACTTGAAGAAGAGTGACATTTACTCCCATCCTTGGAAATAAGAAGACAATGCTTTGAGATCAAATCCTTGCTCACAGATTTCTGTAGGTTTATCCTCATGCATTTTTGGTTTGGTATACTTTGACAACCACAAAAAAGCAGCCCTATTTATTATGTTCCACACTCTTAAATCATACTTCCTTGCATGAAGTCTATCTTGTAGAGCCCAAGAGGTTCCAAGATCAAGTTGGGATCTCCCACCTTCTAGGCAAGGATCCATTTACCATCCATTCGCAATATGTGTCCCTGTCCTGCACATCTCTTAAGAAACAGAAATTCCTCTGCAAGCATCCAGAAGAGAACCCTGAAAAGGGGCAACATACATGCACACAACCAAAGCAAGATCCAAACACACAGCAGGGAGTATATCGCTTAATATGGGAACAGTGACATTGTAGTTAGGTCAGCCTGCGTTCACAGGCTGATAACAGAAGCCTTGAGTAACTGCAATTTTGACTAGTTTGGAGTAAGGAGTATAGCCCCCGGGCACAAAGCACAGCTCTGGTAAACACAAACCACTGCCCTAGAGAGAAGTTCCACCGAATGCTCATGTGAAAGTAAGGACGAGAGAATACAGTAAGTGTAATTTCTCTATATGGCAAGCACTAGTAACAAGATTGTCCTTTCTGACCTTCACAACGATTAAAATCAAAAAGTTAAAACACCTACAATAATACATCCGTTTTTACCTCATTATCTATGCTTTCATGAGCACTATATATACAATCACTTTGACAGGCTCAGAACCAGGTTCTGGGACTGTACTAGTGTTTTCTACAGAGAACACTAGCAGAATCTGACCCGAAGGAAGGAAAGGATTAGTTTGTTTGGGAGCTTTGTCTTGTTTTTAAGAACACATTCCCACTGGCTGAAGAGTGGGAGGGACAGTTAAAAGGCCACAGCACGTTATTTAATTGCTTGTTATGCAGAAAAAAATACATTTCTACAGCGACCCTTACATTTCCTGTAAAGTTTTCACAATTATATAGTAGTAAAACAACCACATTATAAAAGTGACTTTAAACCAAAGCACAGGATCAACAGAACTGATTTTGTTCGGTTTACATTTGGATCCGTCACAGATCTCCAAACAACAGGTCAGTAAGCAAAGAGAATATTCCCTTCGACTGTGTACTCGTTCCACCGCATGCTCAGCAGCTTTGAGCCTACTGAAACGCATCTAAATAAAGCTATACTAATACTAGTGAAACCATAGTTAAAAAGCGCAGTTTTGAAGAAACTTTAGCCCACCACAGTAAAACTACTGAATTATGAAGTTACTATTTGGAATCTCCACTAAGAAATGTCATCAGTTCATGTGAAAAAATGTGTGACATATTAGCCAGTGCCTCTGGGATATTCAGACAAGCTCTAACAAAACAGCAACATGATTAACATTTATGAGCTGTTTAAGTTAACGCTAAGAGTTCAGCAGCTGCTAGCAATAATACCAATAGCTTGCTTCAGTCAGCAAATGGCCCATTATTTTACAACAAGGAGTAAAGAGCAGCTGTGTGCCATGTTTCTTGAAACTAAGTAAGCAGCAATATTTATGTACTTGGGAAAAGACCATTCGAGCACCTCATTTAGAGATTCCCCACTGAAGTGCGTCTCCATTTCAGCAGGGTTTCTATACCAGGATGTGTCTCAGCTCTGCATCAGAACAACGCTTATTTTTTCAAAACCAGAATAACATGCAGAGTAAGGCATCATTAATGCATTGTTCGTGTAGCAC
The DNA here is from genome assembly GCA_025331215.1 of Actenoides lindsayi. NCBI lineage: Eukaryota > Metazoa > Chordata > Aves > Coraciiformes > Alcedinidae > Actenoides > Actenoides lindsayi. The sequence goes on along the minus strand of WTSP01028167.1, from coordinate 32,829 downwards.
TACCAAGAAACACAGAGTAACCAGTCAGCTCTAAGGCTATTCCAAACAACTCAAGATTAACGTCACCGGAAAAGTAAGAGCGATGGCAAAACACAAAAGGCAGTATTACATGCCGTGTTTAATCCAGAGTATTTGGTCTTTGGGATCAGGTTCAAAGAGATTAACTTAACAGCGTCTCAGCAGAAGAAAAGGAGGAAGGTTGCACACGTGTGCACGTGCGGGACAAGAGGATAGAATCTGTCCATACACTTTCCAAACTGCCGACAACTGCAGTCAAACAGGGCTCTGACAGCTCCACATCCTGTTTACAGGAGACCCTGCCAAAACATTCATGTGCACCGGGATGGAAGGGAGGTGGACTATGTCCAGCAGCATCTTTTAGACTGAGTGAATTTATAACAGGTAACAACTATATATTCCTATATTTTGGTTGTCTTATCCCTTGCACTGTAACAATAAATCCCTTTCTAATTCAAACACATATGCAAAATTAAAAAAAAAAAAGAAGATAATTTTTCATTAACTTTAAAAAATGCTTACTTGGTGGATTTGACAGCTGTGTCTAATCAGCTTCACTGTACAATTGCTCCTCTTGATGAAATCCTCCAAATTCTGCAGTCGGGAAATAGAGATCCCACTATTTAAGGGTACTTGCCTAAACACAATTTTACTCCTAATATATCTAGTGGTTTTGGTCCATTTTGGATTCCGAAGTTGCCTTTCCCTTTCACACTTGAGGTGAGCAAGTTTAGCTTCTCTAATTTTAAAAGGGGTCATAAAAAAGTGGGCAGGGGAAAAATAATTAGCTAATTATCCATTCTTTTTCATCAAGTGCACCAATTTGAGACTTGACGCACACTCCCCTTCATCTCCCCACAGCACACACCAGACCATCTCGATTTGCTAGCAGTTCATTTTAGCAAATGTGTCCCTTAAAGTCCTCCAGGAGGGAATCTAGCTCCAGGGGATAGAGATATGTTCTCGCCCTCATAGGAGAGGCTGAATGCAGCTTTGCTGCTTGCTTGAAGACACTAAAAGTGTCGCAGCCCAAAGTTGTCAAACTAGTAATGACAAACCTGAGTAAAGGACTCGCATCCCAGAAAATATTTGGAGACTTAGGGACTCTTGAAAGAAAAAAATCCAGACACATTAGCTAATGTTTCACTTAAAGTTCAAACAAAACTGATACTTGAAGTGGAACAGGTTGGAGTCTATGCACCAAACCTTTAGTAAGGGCTCATTAAACTTACGCAAACAGAAACTCATACTTTCTTGTGGCCTCGTATCTTCTGAAACTCATCAGCCCTAAGAAGTCTCAAAAACACACTGCGAACACTGCCTGTGCAATACCATGCGGAAGGCAGCCCCCTGAGACTCCTGTTCCCACACTGCCAAAGGATCAGTTCCCTCTCCACACTCTGTGGTGATCCCACATACAAGCTGAAGGCAGAAAGGCAAGCAGACTGCAAGCAGTGGCTATAATGGGTTGTCCCTTCCCTAAATCGGGCAAGCAGCAGCAGTTCTGTGAGCACAGTGCTCTTCTCCAGCCCGGCACAGGGGCACAGCAGCCCGAGGTCCATATTTGGACTACTTCCTCCTGCTAGAGACTACCGAAAAGAAAGCAACCTTCATCTCCTGCAGTCTCTGAACATAAGAAAGGCTATCACTTCATTGCACTGCAATGACCTCTAGAAGGCTTACATCAAAGCCTTTCATAGGCAGGCTGCAAAGAAAAGCCCATTTTTACTTAAAGCACACAAAACTGAGGGACATCCACAGTCAGTCATTTAGGGCCCCGCAGAGAAACTCTATGGAAGAAAGTTCACATATGCATGTCCCAAATCATGAATGGATGGTTTAGTTATTAAAACCTCTAGTCTTGTGTCTTGTCATCGACACAATTCAGAAAAAAATCTGGGGAACTTCCCCAGGCCACCTCTTTGATGCGTTACCCTCTATTTGCCCGTCGTTTTTTGGAGCCCAAAGACAGTAATCTCTTTCTCCCAACAGCCCTCCTCTTACATCAAAACCAGGGATATTTTACGATCGCCTAGTTAGCAACACTGCTACAGGAAAGAACAGGAGTGCTGAAAATGGCCTATGCTTTTCTAAGTTTTATGCTGCTGTTACTGAGAACAAAGACACCTCCGTGGCAAGCAAGCAGGCTCCTGAATTCATCCAAGTAAATTTTGATTTGAGACAGAGGGAAAGATCACTTCCTACTTCTTTTTCCCGACCATGCTGAACATTTAAAGCAAACTGTACTACTAATTGCAAAATCATGCCCAGTAACTGCACAGTTCATTTTCTCTCATGTCTTCTCTCTGGAATAACGTTTATTATTCTGTCTGTGGTCTATAGCCACCTTTTGATCACAGTACAAGCAACATGCAAGAAAAGTAAGAGGTAGACAAAGTCCTGAATGTTTAGAAAATACGACCAGGATCCAGGTAGCCATCTCAGTATTTCTAAAAACAGTATTACACCGACCAGGATTATCCCAAAGTTACTTAGCTCAAAGAGCTCAAAACTGAAGTCTCTAGAGACTCCTCTGTTTTAAGCCTCCCTGCAGGTGCATAGGGAGCTCACTCTCATGGTTTCAGGCTTTGAATACTGTCACTTGAACCAACAACACCAAAAATTAATCCTCCATCCAGTTTGTTACATGGCCACGTGGAAGCTTGCATCAGCACAGTGAGAATGTAGAAATGAGCACCTAGGGACAGCAACTGTTTAAGCAGCATATTCAGCAACGGTGCAAAAATCAGCCAAAGAATTCACTAGATAAGTTTCAACTTAATGCCCTTCAAGGCACCTTAATAACAAAAATAGATGTCAGATGCCACCTGCAAAATTAATGGGGAACTGATCATTCTTTATAAACCAAATGTGAACACAAACTATTTCAAGTCAGTCATGTGGCAAAAAAACCCAACAACATGATGTACCACAAATAGGTTTTCTCATTTAAACTTAATTTATTGTTATAGCACTCAAAGCATTATACATAAAAGCGCTATATACTACTAGTGACACATGAATGCTAAGTAAGAGATTATTTATTCAAATTAATTTCTTACAAATTATGAGCACAGTTTTTTTTAAGTTTTATTTATTAAAAAACAGGCCAAATCAGATTTCAACAAATTCATCCACAAGCACAAAGCTTTGGACAGAATTATCCAAGACAATAACACTATCCTACCATTTGGGTCATCTCATTCCATGAAATTAAAAGCATAATACTGCTCTGTAATTGTCTAAACTAATTTTCCACATTCACGTTAGAACTTGAATGCTCGTATTCCTTATTTTCTTTCTGAATGCCCCTAATTCATTTTTGTACCTATAGCACCACTACATATAAACATGAAATGCCAAAAGCATTTAGATAATTAAGTAGAAGTGGGCTATACGATTATGAGTTTGAATATTGTAAAAGTCTATGTCACCAACAGTGGCCACGTAATATTGGTACACATGTTCTAGCATTGTTATGTCCAGCTCCTCAGGACACAAGCAAGAAATGCTCAAGCAACAGGTAAAACTAAATAGCCATACCAATATAAATTTGTTTATAGTAAAGGACATATCACAAGTGGTTGTCAATATCACAGAGACCGTATCCTAATAAGCAATAAAGTCTGTCAAAAAATAATCTATCAGCTTCTGCTAATCATGAAGTACGTTCCGTATGAACTACCCCAAATTCCCTGAATCTCTCATTACTGGAGAGAAAAAAAAAAAAAAAAAAAAGGTGCTACTTCGTTTCTTGTACTTTTTCTTCAGAGCATCTGCTACCAGTCACTGTCAGAAAGAGGATCTAGATAGATCAGCTTGCCAATCATGCAGCAGCCACAGGCAGCTATTAAACAGGCTATTTGGGGAATGAAGAGTCTTTATTCTGTTCACGCAGCACCCTAGCACAAAACACGCATTCTGCAGTCAGGGTATCTACATATCAGCATACTGTACTTCAATTTTTCCATAATGCTGTGTTCTATTTAGTCCTTCTAAGGTGATACAGACTCAACACACACTTGTCCTCTTTGCAAATCTGTAAGGCACGTCCTAGTATACCAGTTTTCTCTGCGTTTGAAAACCAGCATATTGATTTCATTGTAGAAGACTTATATTCTAGCACTATCAGTTGGAACAGTACTTTGGAAAAACAAAGTGTTTTGTAAAGGACAGATGACTAAGATTAAAAGCTTTGTTAAAGCATACACATGCAGTAATGTGTTTGTGATACGACAATATTTAATTGTAAAGGTAGTCACTAACACAAAGAATATTCAGCACCAGTACTGCAGACTACCCCAGCAGACTGAGTTTTTCAACAATACCCTAAGAAGCCAACAGTGTTCAGTCACTCAAACTCCCCACAGCAAGGCACAGAGGCTGGGCGAGTGCCGGCAGCTCCACCTCACTGACCTGCACTTCCATCTGTTTCCCAGAAGTTTCCAACATCCAGTTTTTCCAGTGTTTTTTACCTCTGCAGATTAAAAACCCTAGACACAGATGTTTCACTGGTGCTATCATAAGTAATTTGGGGACACCGGCTCAAACAGCTTTAAGTTTCAACTTATCCCATGTTGCAACCTCCTCAGTATTTTGCAACTGCAGCATCTCACTGATCTATGAATTTCTTATCGTTCTGCTGTCTTTTACTCGCTGTAACTTAAACTGCAAGTTAACCCTCTGCTCAATTTAAACTGATTTTAACTTTTCAATGACAAAGTGTAGTTTTTTCTGTTTAAAACTACTACATGTTGATCTACAACTAAGTTATTTTTTTAAAAATTAACTTGGCAGCCAGCCTGCACTACCCACACCTAAGCTGTTGCCCTTTCAGTAAGTAATATTTTCCTCTGACTTTTGAGAGTTTCTTTTTTTATCAAGTATCACTGCTGCATCTAATAACTTTTGAAAAAAATCTATACAGAATTTGCAGAAGTCATATAAACTCTTAGATGTGCTTGTAATGTAAGACAGTACATTCACAAAACTCAAACCCAATTATCTAAAAGTAGCAATGTTAACAGCAGGTTATATCTCCAAATCCTTCAAGATTTCAGAACTAGTATAGCATATCCTCATTTTCCTTTCCTGAGGGTAAAAAAAGAAAAAAGCTTTTTCACCTTAAGAGAATTAGTTCCTCCAGTGAAAGTGAACACATCACTGAAACAGTAAATTGAAGCGACACGGCCCAACTGTGCCTTTAAGAAAAGTCAGTACATTTGGTAAACGGATTTCAGTTCTTTAGCTAGTATAATTAATGCTAGAACTCGATATTATCAATCAATATGCATTGATTATGTTGACTATGTTGACTACTAGAGTAAATGCCAATTTAAGTGACAAAGATCACTAAGTAAGAAGACTTACATTATAACACCTGTCAAACTGATTTTGATGGAGGAGTTGAGTAAACAAACATTTTAAGAGAGATGATCTACAGACCAATTTAAAATTTCAACAACAAAAAAATAAAACAAAGAAAACCCCCAACCCAAACCTCACAGCCTGCTGCCCAAGTCAGCACACAGTGCTACCCTTTGGTGCAGCAGTTCAGGCCGTTCCCCTCCCTCTCTCGTGACACAGCTCAGCTCTCTGTCTGTCTCCCAGGCAGCCCTCTCACCATCTCCCACTTTTCATCCGTCTCCTCAGTGCCATTCAGCCTATTCACATTTTCCTATGATGCCTTCATCCCCAAGAGGGGAAAAAAACCAGCAACTGCTCCAGGCTTATAGCTACTGGAGGTTTTTATCAGTCTTTCTTCACTGAAGAAGTGAGGTAAGAACACACCATTCTGTAATGAAAACTTCTTGTGCTAGCTTGTATTAGATTGCATACTTAATAATAATGGCCAGTATTCCCAGAACCAATTATAAAGAAAAGCTCAGCTCTGAAGAGCTCCACTGCCTTTAAAGAGAGACGACCCAGAAATTCTCACACACACAGAGAAGGAAAAAAAGAAAAAAGTATCACCCTACTTGAGGTTGCAAGACTGCATTTGAATCTAATCCAGTTTGCAACATCCTGCCAGTAGCCACCATCGCCTTCTTGATAATTTACCAGAGGACTTATTTTTGACCTGCTGCTCCAGCTGCATCAGTACATGTACACTTATTATTACAACTGGTCTGATCTGAAAAAATGCCTGAAGAACATGAAGAGTCATCCCACTACTGAAGTGCAATCAGTACTCAGTAGTATGCTCACAAAGAAGCCTATCCATTTTTTGAACTTGCATTAAAGGACAGCTCAGCTTTTACATTCTTTTACATTCAGCTTCTTATTTGCATTTCCTTGGTGCAGCACAAATACTGTATCATCTTTAAAAGTCCTAGCCTGCCAGTCCAGCTGTACTCAGTAATTAAAACAGTTGTATTATCCAGTGTAAAAACCTTGTAACTGATTTTCTTATTAATTCCTGGATGCTAATGATATTGAAATGAAGAAAAAAAGAATACTCAGTTAAACCTCTTGCAAACGGATCTCCAGAGGTGTGGTTTGGATTTTTGGTTATTTTGGGGTTTTTGTTTTGTTTTTTTGGGGTTTTTTTGTATGTTCTTTATTTTATTTTTCTTATTATCTATTAGATAAATACCTTTCTGTACAGCAATAGGATTATTTGTTATTTGCCCCTGAAGGAGCAGTTACAGAAACTGCACTTTCCACAAAAGACATAACTAAGGAAAATACCACTGCAGCCAAGGCACACTGAACAGGAAATTTCTCCCTTTGGATTTTTTTTTTTACATCAAGGATCTTTACTTGTTAAAAATGCAACACTAGTTTTTGCTCTTAGGGGGACAATATCCAGCAGTTACACACACACACACTCTTCTGAAATTATTTTTGGAATAATACTAAAAGTTAGAGTTGCTAGGGGTGGGAGGGCACGGGGGGAAGCACAGACAAGGAATAAAAGCTGGTCACACTGAAGAGACAGGCGTTCTTTCTTGTAGCACCATGCATTACAAAGACACACCGATATTCCTTTAGTCCCTGAAAGTTCCCAAAATGACTTGTAGAAAACTGGATATAAAAAGGAAGACTGGATGACCACAGGTCATGATTTCTTGTCTCTATCTGCTAAATATCTCAGGAACCTTCCAAATTTCTTAACCTTCTTATGAATTGCTGAGTTGTCACAGCAATACTGAGTGAAAACAAAAACAGAAAAGTGTATCAGCCACAGAGTAGTAGTATTAAAAAAACAAACCACCCTCATACAACACACATGGCAAGTGGTAAGTTTTCTGTTTAGGCATAAGCAGGGGGTGATTGAGCAACCCACCTGTCACATTTCTAGCGGAGAGTCCCCTTGAATATTGCTCTTAATGCAACAGACTGCTTGAGATGCTTTTCTTGAACAGAAAGAGCATACATGACTGTACTAGGTAACCCTTTTTCCATGTTACCAAGACATGAATAAAACTAAGAATATTCACTCTGAATCTTAATAACACAGCTGAATATACTTCAGATCTAGGGAACAGAAGATCCAGCCAGTGTTAAGAGCCACCCCTCAGTTCCCCTTCAGTAGCATCCTTGAAATTAGGAAGACAAAAACTAAGTCACCAGAAAATCTGACAGAGGACACTTTTTAAATAATTCTCAAAGCTCTTTATGTAGGTGTTTAAACTTTGTTTAAAACAACCTTTGGGAAACAAATTATAAACTACTTCATTTGTTCTCTCCCCACCTTCTCAATTAAGGTGCATTTATTCTTGGCTTGAACTCCTGCAGTTGTTCAACATTTTCAGAACAGAACAAAAAAATAACTTGACCTTTAAGTATTAGAGTGACAGACTTATTATACACTTTTCAAGTCATTTTAAACAGCAAACATGAACACAGTATCAGCTTAATTATTGTTTTCTGAGCAACAACAGTATCAGGTCTCCCATGTTTTTTCCATATTCCATGAAAGAATAAAGACTTCTTAGTTGGGTTGGAGGGGAGAGAAGCACCAAAACAAGTCTAAGACTGAGAAATCTGCACAGAGAAAGCCTTATACAGCTCATCCATAGGTTCTGGATGAGCAGTGATTCCAGCTTGAGTGCTTCTGCTAATCAAGTAATAATGCAAAGCATTGAGCTCAGAAGAATAAAAACTCTTTGTCAAAGACCACGCACTCCTCAGTGCCAACAACACTATCTTGAAACTCACTGGCAGCTGATGCCAGAGATTAGAGGACAGGCACAAAGTATGCGGTATGACATACTGATTAACAAATCAACAGACACATAGGAGAACTAGATTGAACATGCCTGCTTATTCTTACACATATAAAACACAAACTACTACTTCATCACTTCCCGGGTCAGAAACTGTGAAGAACCTCTATCAATGCCTCCACTTGGTTCTAACAGTAGCTGGTACTTTTAGTCTAACCTTAACTTATGTAAAAAATAAACTATGGTAATTCTTGATCTTCATTTTACCCTGGAATACGTGAATGCTTTACAAAGATCTCAAATAGTCTTCTGATTCTCCAGGCTGTAGCTTTATTCCTGACAACTCAAAGTGTCCTACCGGATGCAATGAAGTAACGAAGCCTTCACAGGACTTATTGAGATGCAAACTGTGATAATGAGAATAGTCTGAATGGTACAGATTCAGCATCAGCCAGAAGCATGCCTCACTCCTGAAAGTTTCTATAGATATAAAAAAGGCAAAAGCAGACCAATGTGTATATAAGAAAATGCACATTCTTTAAAGCGAGTCAGAAAGTGATGGAGAGAACGCCAGAGAGAAACTCCTTGAGAGCTGAAACTTCTCCCCTGGAAAGCTACCAGGAACCACACTTTAACTCTCTCTTCTCAAGGCAGAAATTTCTACACTGAGGTTGGGCATATGAACAGGAACCTCAGCATGTGGCTACTAACTATATCTCTTGGCTTTAACTGAAGAAGACAATAGAGTAATAAGAAGTGATGATATGATCAAAACCCAACTGCTAATGACCACACAAGCCATTCTTGAAAACATCAGGAAAGGAACAGAGACAGAAAAAGTTAAATCTTAAAACTATTAAATCACTTGACATTTCTGGACCCAGAGACAGTGTAGGGGCAGTAACACAGCTGTTGCCATTCCTCTGAATAGGAATGTGCAAGGAAAACTGCTAAGCAGTAACAGCTTCTGACAGAGCTTGTGATTTACTCTCAGCTTTTTTGCACTATACCATTTAAAATATTTTCAAGTCTGAATCAAGTACTTTGCCTTTTAATGACTGGGTACATATGGTCAACCCAAGATGAAGAGCTTTACTTTTTTTTTTTTTTTAAATCAGTAAGCAGTAATTTCTTTTCATGTATGTCACATTTCTTTGAATATGGTGTGGTCTAGGGCTCACTTGTACAGAGCAGACATACTGCAAACAACTGCAATACATGACAACGTGAATTTCCAAATTCAGGTCTGATGTGAAAGTAAGCTATTACATTTTGTCCAGTCATTTCTTGAAATGGGGCTTTGAGTAAAACAACAAAAACTAAAACAAATAAATAAACACTCACAAAAACACACACAAAAAACAAACAACGAACAAAAAAAACCCCACCCCAAACACTGCACACGCACACAAAAAAAACACAACAAAAAAACCACCCCACAAACCACACAACACACAAACAAACGCCAAAAAACCCTCAAACTGATTCCCTGGTTCAAAGTGTTCCTGACTCAGCAGAGGAAGAACAAAGCCAGAACTTTCTCTTTAGGAGCATCAAGCCAAAGTGAATGAAGTTGCATTTTGAATTTCCAAGGAAAACATGCACTTTGGGAAAGAGTGACAACCAGCAACCAGTCACAGAACACCAACACATGAATTGCCGTTCCCAGTCATTAAATATTACAAAAATATTGAATATATTAAGCAATAGTCTAGAACTGGGATTTCTTGCTTCCATTTATTAGAATACAATTGTAGAAGTCACAATGTGTTAATATACATGGCCCAGAAAACTGGCAAGAGTTTTCCCCTCGAAATTTATGCATTCATTATCTGATAACTTTTTTCAATACAAGCTTGACTTGCTACTAATGAGGCATGCAAATTTATAAAATCAAACAACAAATGCTTGACAAGACAGTTTTGAATCATATTTCAGTGGGGTAAAGGTATACATTTCTTCACAAGCATTTTATGCAAAAGAGCTATCAATTCCAGTCCATATTAATTTTTGAAGGCATTTCGCTTAATAGCTCGACTGGGTTTGTCTCTACAAGTTTAGTTGAGAAATCATCTGCAGGTTTATTTTCACAGAGTCTGGTCAGTCATACATGTTGATCAGCTGGGGAGAAATGCAGTTCTTACCTGCAGAGCCTGTACTTCAAAAATATTGCTAATGAGTTCACACAGATGGTTTTAACAGGTAGCTGCAGTAGCAGTTTTTTAATAACAGGAATTGATGGTAAAACCATCTTAGAAGGGACTTGGCATACTTGTCCTTTACTGAAGGAAATGTTTTCCTTGGATAAGTGTTAGGGTATTTAAGAGAAAATTAGCAGATTTAATTTGTGCCTCTCCTCCCACTGGGTTTACAGAATCAGAGGTACACTGGTACTTTGAGTACTGTACATTAGCTCAGCTTCCAGCCAGGTATTAACTATCCAAAGAAGTATCCATTCATAAACAGAAACACATCAGATTCTTCAGGTATGAACAAATACCGCATAGCCTGCAGCTTTTAAAGATTTAGTCAGTAATAAAGTCCAATGACCATGTTACTTAGAGCCAGAGATAGCAGGTAGTCAAAACAAAAAGACAAAAAATATCCAGCTGTTCATGGAGAGACAACTCACGCCCCATAAATAATTTCCAAGAAAAGCCACAGATCACATGGACCAGAGAAAATTTGTTTTCTCCTTAAATTTCAAAAAGGCTGTTAATAGGGTTTTGCTGAAGAAACTAAGCTGCCATCAGGAGTGTCCTCTCATGGACTAAGAATTAATTTTAAGAAGAAAAAAATAATGAAGGAAGTCAACCATGGGAAACCCACATATGTCTGTGGTACGAGAGAATCAAGTAATTCTATTTTCTATTTATCAGCAATCTAAAAAAAGAAATTGAGGAAGATGTGGACAAAAGTTACATCAAAGGACTTACCACTTAAGACCAGCAGAGAAATCTAAAGGATTTCAGGAGACTGAATAGTGATAAAATAGTATGAAATATATTGCTGCTAAAAGCCAAGTGATGCAACCAAGGAAAAATGAATTTAAATGAGCAAAATGGTGCACCAATCTACCTAGCAATTTTAAGGAACAAGCTCTCTGAGATGTCATAAGTATCTCCTGTAATATCAGCTCAAGTCAGTCAAAAGCCAAGCTAAATAGAAGGAATTATTAGGAAAAAAGCACCAAACAACATCACTGTAGACATCTACTGTGCACCTGCATCCTCAGAACAACCCTGCTTTCCTTTCCCCACAAACAGAAAGAACTAGCAAGTACAGAAGGAATAACAAGAATTACCAAATATACCATAAGGAACAAAACTGACCCACTAGAAAAGGGTACTGTGAGTATACAAGTAGCACGGAAGAGACATCAAGGGTACTGTGAGTATACAAGTAGCACGGAAGAGACATCAAGGTGAATATATAAAGATTTTCTGTTTCTGTTACATTATATAGATGTAAATATAACGATGTGCCTGGTTCAACTGTGAAACTCCTTGCTGTCAATGGTTGCGGATGACAGAATTTAAATGGTTTAAAAATAACCAGACAAGCTGACCAGAGTGGAAGATGCAGTGTAAAATGAGTAGCTCTAACACTATTAAGCAGAAAATACATTGCCAAGGAAGTGGCTCCTGGGCTGAAGAAGTCCACAGACTTAGGGACTGCTATCAGAAAGCATCCTAGGAAGTATCACTATGTTCATCCTGATCTTGCAGTCCTCTCTAGAGCATCTGTTGCTAGCCACTAATCACAGCAAGACACTGGGCTGCAAAATTTCATTCTGATCCAGTACAAAAGCTCTTGCACATAGTACTGGTCTAATTTATAATGAAGTTCCACATTTAAACACGTTTAAGTGGAAAGAATCATTAATACATACTACTGAGTTTGAGTGGTTTTGGACACTGGATTCCTTCCACATCTTTTTAATTGTATTTCCTATCCCTAGAGCTGACTTGAGCATTTTTATGCACATGCTTCTACAACAACTACACCTTGACACAGCAGTAAGAAGCATAAGCAGTTATTTACCTAGCATCTGCTAAACACAAACTTAAAGAAATGTACCATACAGAAAAGACAGTGCAAGTATAAAGACTTTCATGTTTAACTTAGATAAGAAAATTCTCCCTCTGCAACTTCTTTAGAAGTCCTGAAGCTAGTTGCAAGCAGTTAGGCAAAAGATAGACATACCCTGTGAAATGTCCTAGCTCTTTGCAGAAGTACATCAGGAAATTGTTGAACTGCTGACAAATACTCCCCAATTTTGATCAACAAAACCTACAAGAAGCTAATTTCATGTTGCAAATCTCTGCATCTGCCAGGTAACCACACGTATACTACATGAGCAGAATCACAGTTTTTATTTTCATGCTATAGGCACCTGAAGTTCCCAGAATCCACTTCTGTCTAGCAACACTTTCAGTTACGAGCCTTTAAAAGACATAATGAGCAAATCTACAGTAAAGAGCATTTCTGTGTCCAGCAATACCAGGTGTTATGATAGAGAAACACTGAAGCCACAGCATGGAGATACTGCCCATAAATGGCTTTTCTAGACTTCAGCAGCTGTTAAAAAATTGAGGAAAACATTAGTTAGACCAAGATTAGTTTAATCTACTTGCAAAGTGGGAGTATGGAGCGGTTTCTGTTGTATTACTTGAACAAAACTACACACAGAAAAAAGAAACAACCCTGTAACGCAGCTTTAAAGCTTCAGATATCACAGAAGAGACTTACTTACCTACTGCTAGTATCTCTTGGAACAAGCTGTTTGCAGCCATACTATTTTTGGTTTGTTTGCTTCTTCTTATAAATAAAACTTTGCTTCTTGACACAGCAATATCTCAAATAACCACATGTAGGAACTTCAGACCTCCTCACATACCACAACTTAACACAATCTGTAGTGGCAGCCACAACTGAAATCTTAACCATTTAAAGAAAAAAGCAGCAACACTTCTACAGTCAGTAGATTTCATCACCTCATACTGCCTTGTTAGAAGGACTCTGTTCTAATGTTTTTCACATTGGTACCACCCCTACTCATTAGGAAACAGCTTTCAACAGCAGAGAGAATACAGTCTTAATCTAAAGAGTGACTGAAGTCAATTCTAGAAGAGTAGCAGCAAAATACACAGAGCTCAGAGTTGCAAAGAATTACAGGTATTGCTATGTGGGAAATGGAGGGGAAAAAAACAAGAGAGGCTACATAAGCCCCATCTGAGCAGCCAACAGGAGGGTCCCTGTTTATCACCTGGTATCAACTTAATCACATCAAAACTTCACTAAGTGGAGAAAAATCATCCTCAAGCATTTTCTGCTTATATCCTCTCAGCTGGACAACATAATCAGGACTTTGAATCCACACATTTTCACTTTGCCTTGGATAAGGTTCCTGGGAAGAAAATTAATCATGCATTCATTCAGATAAAGAGTTTGAGTCCACTTCCGCCACTAATATAGGGCTGGACTTTATCGTAAGTGTGGCATTACTGTAAAGTAAATTGCAGCCGAGTTACAAGAACTTGTATCTCAGTGGTCTGTCTGGTTAACTGCCAGACTAAGTTTGTCCCCATTGTATTCTGCCCTCATAGGTATAAAACAGATGAAGCATGCTGACATGGATTAAAACAGACTACCCAAGTCTTTAGGCTCCAAGGCACAATGGATCAAAAAGCCATGGAAAAAAAGACTTTAAGAGTTCTGCTGTAACGGGAAGGATGGAAGCAGCACAAGGAACAAACCTCCTCCAATCAGCATTACTAGGCATAAACAATCAGCACATGCAGGCTGAGCAGGTTCAGAGAAAGCCTGTATCTCCTCAGTGAGGGCAAGTGACCCAGAGAGGCCAGTATCACAATGAATAACTGTGAATAAATTCTTCACTTTTTCTGGTGATGATCCAATATACAACAATAACAACCAGAAATTGGGGTAAGTCTCTAGAAAGACATTCACACAGCCAGCACATGAGCATTTGATAATCTTTACAAATCTGGTCATATCACAAAAATTTGAGAAAAACCAAAAGCAGTTCCTTGGGAGGAAAAACCACCAACCACAGCTCAGAGCCACAACTAAGAACTAATTCAATGCGTTCCAAAGCTTTTAATTACAAGAAGATCCTGTAGAGAAGCATCACAGAGCTTCTCTAACAAGTGAAGTCAGTTTTAAAGAGTTTTAACAGTTAAGAGGCTGGAGGTAGCCCTATCAGCCCTATCACCTTGCATCAAAGTGAGGTCTTTTCCTTGCCTCACCACAATGCACCTGTACCGTGAAACAGCAACATTAAACCTTGCCAGGCAGGAATATTACCCCAAGTTTTGGTCTGTTTGCACAGTCTGTATTACAGGAGAATCAGTTACTTCTAAGCAAGGTCCACTGTGCTCAACCTTTGCATTAGACATACAGGAGATTTACAGATCCCATCTTGCAGAAGGGGAATTCAGAGGGCTGGTTCGAACAACAAAGCAGACTGTGGTAACACTCCACCTCTACAAGAAAACACCATGGATTTTCCCTGACATAGGGATACACAAGATCCTACGAGCAAAAGAGGAGAAACATTTGCTTCTAAGGGGAACATATTCTCTATGGTCAGAATGACTAGGCTGCTATTGAAGCAATAAATGTTTGAAACTACAACAGAATACTAATCTTAGGTGACACAGCCCTTATATCCAGCCTCAACTTTCAGAATATGTTAGCAAGTATGTTCCATTCCTGGAAAATCTATAACTCATTCCTTAATGGTATTAGAGACTGATGCAAGTAGACTTAGGAGGTCAAATGTTCAAACTTCAGTAAAATCTGAATGCATTTGTAAAGTATTTCCTATCTTTTTACAAATTGAACTGAAAGAGATTGCCTTGTAGCCTTCCCTACAAGCTGAGATCCTTGCCTTTGCAAAAGGTAGTTTACTGTACTAAGGTTTCACACTATCCAAGGTCGTATGATTAAAGAGTGTAGAAGCATCAAAAAAACCCTAAACAACCAACAACAAAAAACCAAAACCAAACAAAAAAACCACAACCAAAACCCACAACCAAGTAGGTGGAAAAAACCCACCATATCCACAAAACAAACCAACCTAGTATGCCATCAGGACTTCTCTGAAAAGCTATAGCTCCCTCTGAAAATCCTTGGCTTATCACTCTGCTTTTTCACCCTGTGGAAGGAAGCACAAGATGAACACAGCTGTCTTCTTCTAAGCCAGAGATCTTAGTGTCTCAAATTAAGAAAGGAATTTTTTAGGACTGTACCCTTATATTGACTCCAAGTTTCTCCACTCTCAAGGGACAACCAAAAAGATTTGTTTATTATGATCTGTTCCAGTGCCAGGCTCTGCATGTCCAGCACAGCGATAATCACCAAAGACCTCAGTGTAAAACAATGCCAGAAGCATCATGGTCCTCTCTAGATAAAGTCAGAGATTCAAGAAGAGTCTCAAAGTAGCAGATCAAGAAGATTGCCTTCAGGAAGAACATGACAATCCACCATATAAGCTTTTGAGCAGAATGCTCCTTTCTCTTTCAAGACACTGGCCACAGGAGAGAGGCTAAAGGAAGCTTTCCTAGCATTCCTCACAGAGAAGCTGAACTCTTGGAAAAATCTATCAAAGCAGGCCATCAAGAGAAAAAAGAAAAGTAGCAGGTGCTTTACTCTGAAAGTTATTGGCACCCAACAGCAATCTGAATGAGCAATATATTCCAAACAAGCCTCATACTAAAAGCAGCCATATAATCTATCATGCACAACTGAACAGTAATTCCTGAATTCAGGGAAGACAGAACCAAGCAGCAACTGCGACCTTACTTTCCCTTATTCTTTTAGTGGCCCAGGCCAAGTACAGCAGCTTCTCAGGACAAAGCTGTATGCAAGTCTGGACACACTGAACATAGATCCCTTAGAACACAATCCAGTAAGCATCAGAACATCCTTTGCCCTTGCTACAATCTTGTGTTTGAGATGAGTTGTTATTGACTCTTGCCCTTCAGTTATCAGAGCTCAACCATTTATGACTACTCTTCTAACAATGTCATTCTCTCTTCATTAGGTAATTCCATTTAGTAAACTTTCATATTTGAGTCTTGGACATAACTACAGAATTAGTCATACATACCCTAAAACTGAGCCTCAAAAAACCAAGTGACATGTCTAGTTAAAAAAAAAAAAAAATCCTTTGCAAATCCAGTTTTAAAAGGGAAAATAGTTATGGCTATTATGAGCAGCCACACATCCCTGCTAATAAAAGTATTTGAAATATCAATATGCAAATAAACCTACATCAGCTCACCAGTTACATTCAACATGAAAAAGAATCCACTCAGTCTATTGCTTTAGTGTTGAGAATTTCTAGGGTCTTGGCATCACAAAGCTGAATAATAACAAACCAGCCTGAAATACAAATGTGTGTGTTTTACGTTAATGCTTACCGTGTGTATTAACTACCAGACAGCACTAGCTGGTATCTAACATGCTATATTTGCTTTAAGAGAACAGTTAAGCACAAAGCTTAATTTGCTGAGAAAGACTTTCAAAATTAGTCTTAAAACCACAGAAGCTTTGTTTGAAAAGTGTGTGAAGAAATAAGAAAATAAAACAATGGGTCATATTGCACTGCCACTTTTGTGTGGGCTAGTGTGTGATTACGAACCTATAATAGAAACTTTACAGTGTGGTTTAGTCTTCATCTGCAAGGCACTGAATAGTAATTAAGTGTTTGAAAGAGCAACCAGAAAACCTTTAATAGAGTTCCTACATCAGAGCGGAGTGGTCTCTCTGTCTCTAATGGAAATGTCCACTTTCTAAATAATGCTAAGTCACCACACCAAAGTCTTATTCTCTGGGTTTTAAAAAGATACTTCTCAACTTTTATCTAGTAAACAGCATAATTATAGAAGCATCTTCCTGGAGACTTGGAGAGGGAGGGAGGTATCATATTATCCAGGGATATGGCACCCAGGTTATCTGTTTCCTGACAAGTACCGTAGCCACCTCACAAGGAACAGGCTACACATTCCAAGTTCTTTTAATATGCATCTGCATACGATCCAGATACACACAGTATGTATCTTTGCTCCTCTGACTCAGTAAAATAACAGATAGATTGTTTTTTAAGGACATTTGTCTTTGAGAAACAGGTTAGTGTTTTCTCCTTAGCTACTTTAATAGAAAGGGATTGTGATCAGTACTGTGCATATAGATAGGTAAAACAGACCTTAAGTGTTTTAGTTGATAACATGATGCACATAGACACAGCTAGTTCAGATTAGCCATAAAGTATTAGCATGGCAATAGCCAACAATGAATAGTCAGGGTGAATAAATAGCACCTTTGAGTTTGTGGGTTGGATATTTTTCCATTCTGTTTATTAAAACTTGGCTATATGTGCATATCTCAACTACATCATTCTCAAATTTATGTTAGAACATCAACCAGATAAATTCCCAGCTGTTATACAAACAGCAAACCTCTGGAAAGGAATGCAGTATTCCTGCCGCTGCTAGAACATCAGCAACTCAATTCCCAGACCCTCTGGAAGGAAATTGGGTGGAGTAGGTAGTGCAGAGAAGAAATCCAAAGTCAGAGAGTAACAGAAAAAACAACATCCTCTCCCAGAAGGAAGAAAGCCTGGTGACATCATCAGCAGGGACATGCTTCCTGCTGCCCCAGTCCTTAGGGTTACAGATTATGGCAGCTTCCAGGTTAGCTCCTTCTCTGCAGGGCAAGGGCTCCAAATGACCACATGTAGAATTCACATTATTTCTGCCCTGCAACAAGTCCCAAAGTAAAGTAATACTTCCAAGAAATCATCTTTCAATGAAAACTCCAGTTTAGTTTTTCAACTTTATAGAAAGCCTGAAAACTGTTCTAAACACTTGTAAAGGGACATTTATAGCCACAGGTTCATTCCTTGAGAGGCATGGCTAAGCAGAATACTAAGATTACTAGAGCACACAGAATATTATCTCTAGATTAAGATTATAGACAACATATATAATAGCATCAGATATCACTACACAGAATTAAGGTTTGCAACGTGAAGTCACAATTCACTTTGTCAAACCTGAACACAGATCAAAGACAGCCACAAGAGAAGACCAGAGCAAGCACAGAAGGAAACTCATCAATTTATCTTCTTCCTAGCACTGCCCACCTCTGTAGAGTCCCGAGGTTGCCAAAAACAGCAGCTCACCCATCCTTATGCCTCACATACACTCTTGCAATCACCTTACTCCAAAGCAGCCACAAGGTTTGTAGGCTGAGATTGTATCTATTATTAAACCAACGTGCATAATGAACTGGTAAACTGGTCTAACACAAAATACTATCTGTGCATCTGACAAGATGTTACCTCTGCATCCCCCACCCTGCACCGGGGGACAGGATTACAAAATCTGACACTTCCAAATTCAGTAATTATTGGTTGATATAAATTATAAATAGGCTCTTTAATATATTCAGCACTTGATCCAAGTTCTGATGTCCCAAATTTTCATCAGAATTGAAGTAAAGTTCGTTAAATTTATTTAAAAATTGTTCTTAGGGTGTGCCTGCATAACAATTAATATTAACAGCAATTTATCTTGTTATTCCCAGGGAACAGCAAGAGAAGAATCATGGCTGTTTTAAAAGTAAATCACTTAAGATCAACTATGGCACAGCACAGGAAACATGTGGTACATGAGGCACATGTGGGGCATGGGAGCTGTAGAAGAGGTCTTTAAGATACTCTCAGAACAAAACACATCATAAGCTACCCACTACACCAAAGTCTTTTCAAAGTAGAAGGAGAAAAACAGAGCCTTCAGCATACAATAAAGCACCTTGCATTAGTTCAAATAGGATGAAAAAAAAAAATCCCTGAAGTACCTATTAGGTAGTCACTGTTCGTGTCCATAACAGGCAGCATCATGGTTGCTGAACATGCCAATTACATTAGTTTCCTATTTCAACACCTTTACAAACCCTGCATTTAGTCTCTTCTCATAGTTCAACACAAACTTATGGTATAGATGGTAAAACCCATTGCATGTGGGTATGTAAATAATGCCAAGTGTCTCAGGCAAAACTGCAGTGAGGTACTGCTAAAATTTGTGATCACAACACACTAGAGCAGAGAAAAAGTGTTAAATGACAAGTTTAAACTGACAAATCTTAGGACTTTACTGCTCTCCATAAACCACACACAGTCTGGTTCTCAATTTTTAATTTTTTTTTTTCAACCTTTAAAAGGCATTTTGTTTCAAAATGGTTCTCTTCTACTGATTCTCTATAAAAGGACTATGATGCAGAATTACTTATACGGTACAAGTAGCTTTCCCTCTCCTTCAAAAATCTTACTCAAGATAAATATTACACTTACATTTTTTGATGGAGAAAGGCAGTACTGTTTAAATCATATTTTCAATATATCTAGCAACAGTCAAAGTACCAGGTGTAATTCACTGATAAATTATATAGGAGGCAAACTGCAACAATGCACAACAGCAGAAAAAGGTACTGGTACATTTAATATTTTCAAGAAACAAACAAACAAAAAATTAAGGAAAAAAAGATTAAAAAAAAATCAGACATTCAAGTAAGGACTCTAACCTCCATTATTTTTGCAGTCTTAGAACAGAATGACAAAATTATGTTGTTCACAGAGCATTGCTTCTCTAGTAGTCACTGAATATTTTAGAGCTCTGACCTTTCAGCTGGTGCCTAGATTTAGTTCAGAGTTAGTGGTAACCACAACATCTAAACTACTTATACCTGTCAGCTCGAGTCCAGGTCTCCAGTACTCATACCACACTAAGTTACCAGTTGTGTGGAAAAGCCAAAAAAAAAAAAATCATCCTGAAGAACAAACCACCTTCACATTCCTCCAAGCCAGAATAAAGGTACACTTTTATGATTATTTATATTACTCTTGCCAAACTTGACTAACAAAGATCTAAAGAATATTACTGGACACACAAAAAGCTCTCTCAAACACACTCTTTCTTTACAGCATTCTATAAAGGTATTGGATAGTTTAAAAACACCTATATTAGTTCATCAATCCCTTATCAGTTTTAGTTCACAAGCGCCATTAAACCATCACAAATCTCAGTATATTAAGAATCAAAAAAGTGAGAATTATTGTCCAGTCTATCGTTTTTAAAGGAGATAAAAGTACTAAGGTACTGAAAAAAACACGTGTCAGCTTTCATCTAATAGCAATATCAACATAACAAAAGGTTAACTTAAAAACACTTGTCTAATCATCCAAACAAAATTCCTAAGCTTAAGAAAGAATACCTGCAAAATCTTGAATAACTAGTGTAAAGGACACTATCCATAGGTATGATGCAAAGATGAAGAAAATACGTTTTGGGTTCTAGGACCAGATTTCCTTCACTGCCTGTCTTCTCCCAGAGGACACTGCAGAAGCTATGAACCACCATAATGATGTTCCATACCTAATTTTATTTTTCATTTGGGACTCTATTCATAATCCCGCTGATCACTAGGAAACTACTTAAAGGTCTTAGTTTAAACAGAAAATTGAGACTAAGTTCTGCCATAAGACAAATTATAGTGTACTTGCAATTACAAATTGCAGAAATTACTCTGGATTATCTACTGTAAAATTCTGCTTTTTAGCAAACAGAAGCAAAGTCTGTTCCACCTGCTTTCCACGGAGATACAACTACAGGAAAGAGCATTTAACCACACACAACACTATTACTATTCCTGAGGCTTTGAGCAAAAGTATCTACACCAAAGGACAAACAAAAAGAAAAGCCTTATAGGAGTGAGAAGAAGAAAAAAACCATCCACAAAAAGCCCACCACACATACAACCTGCCCCAACTTCAATATTAAATCACTTGTATTCCAACACATTCTCAGACTGGCTACTGCTGTGGAAGGGCAGTGACTGCACCTGCAGTACCATGGACAGTGTGTGGAAAAAGCCTTTTTCACTTCCGAGAATTTCAATCACTGAATATTTAAGTAACCAGCTCAAACTTTAAGAAAACAAGCAAACACCATTTAACAGTGCAGAAGATTCAGTGATCTTCTGTACTAAATCCATAAGCTTCAGCGCTTCCCTCAAAGGACTATCTTGGAGTTTAAAAACCTTCCCACTGAAGGCACACTATCTACATTGAGTCTTTTGATACATGTCTGCTGTCTCTTGCCTGCTTGGTATTCTCAATAGCCTGCTCATAGGTATCAGAAAATTACTATTAGTTCCCCCTGCTTCCCAAAGCCTTCGCTCGTAGGTTGAAGACCCATTTCCCTAACAAGCAACAGAGTTTTAGCAAACTCTTCTCATATGCACCTTCTAGTCCAAGTCTTCCATTACAACGCAAAGTTTTGATTCAGAGTGGCTTTTGATCTTCATCCCTGTACTTCCCCGGATACAGCTGCAGGAGCTAAAACTTCATACTAAAACCTGTTCTAGTACAAGCTGAAATTTGTACACTGCCTTTCTAGGCTCCCTATAATCGCTCTCTCACACACCTCAATTCTAAAGACAGTACATCTCCTCTTCAGCCTGTAGCTCTGTTTCTAAAGTAAAATTAGAGTTATGGAAAAAGTTCTAAAAAAAATTACACTGTTGAAGGACAGCTCTGCTGAGCAGAGCAGAACTTTTACAGGTTTATATATATATATACACACACACACACTTGGATACATAGGAAGTAAAGATGCCTAGAACTGAAGGGAGAAAAAAAAAAACCTCAAAGTTAAGTAGATCAGAAATACATCAGGAAGGAGAAAGAGAGTACATTACTAGGGCTGCTGACTAAACCATTAAGTTGTTATAAAAAAAGTGAAAGACTAATTATCAAAGAAGCCACAAGCACTCCAGCATATAAAGTAAATTTCTGGTAAGGTGCAGTGGCCTACTGATAATTACAAGCAAAATTTCTTCTATTACTTTTCCCAATCCTCTATCCAGTCCTACAAAGTTGCTTATCAGGCAAATGGCAAGATATTTCAGGACAATATCAGTTCTTCAGACACGGACATTCACTCTTTGGTGAAGCAAGTACCATCAGGAATTGCTAATTGGTGGAAAAATCCATGTCATGACTAGTTAGTCAATGAATCCCAGAGACAGGAGAGAAGGAATGAAGTGAGATGTATCCAAATGTTTACTCCATACCTCCTAGCAGTAATTGAGATGTGTGCTAGACCCTTCCTCTCAAAAGAAAGGTGGCAGGGGGCTGCAGATACTGAAAGCAGCAGCGATGCTTCCGTAACAGAAAAAAAGAATCTTCTCCATAGACTTCCTTATCTCTCTGGAAAACCCACATCCTTACTTTCCTTCCTAGCTGAAGGGAAGCAATATATCAGAGAAAGATCTATATGCCTCATCCAGCCTCTTTTCAAATAAACAAACAAACCAACAAACCAACCCCAAGACCAATCCCTACAAATAAATGAAATCCTTGTGCATGCTTAAAAAATTCTTCAGAATCCTTGAGAAGATACCAAGAATTACATAGCAAGAGGATTAAACAACAGGCGAATCAACACTTCAAAATCTAGAGCTAAAATATTAGTTGAATAACTGTCTGGGTCCCCCCAGAATAAGAAAGACAGACCTATTCAATGAGTCCAGAGCAGGGCCACAAAGATGAGGAGGGGAGGGGGCTGGAACACCTTCCATATGAAGACAGGCTAAGAGAATTGGGGTTTTTAGCCTAAAGAGTAGACAACAGAGAGACCGTATAGCAGCCTTTCTATACTTAAAGTGGGCCTACAGGAAAGATGGGGAGAGACTCTTTATCAGAAAGTCTAGTGATAGGACAAAGGTTAGGGGTTTCACACTGAAAGAGGGTAGATTTACATTAGGTATTAGGAAGAAGTTCTTTAGTGTGAGGGTGAAGAGATGCTGGAACAGGCTGTTCAAGAAGGCTGCGGATGCCCCCTCCTCGGAATTGTTCAGGGCTACGTAGGATGGGACTTCGAGCAGCCTGATCTAGTGGGAGACGTTCCTGCCAATGGCAGCAGAGTTGGAACTAGATGATCTTTAAAATCACTCCAACCCAAACTACCCTATGACTCTACAAACTTGCCTAGACTTTCCCTTTTAAACCTAAGGCAATATAGCAGTGCATTACAACATAATTGCATCTAGGCAGTGCTCAAGGCAGAAGACAAAATACTGTAAGTTAAGGCCTTGATCCTAAGAAACATTTAAGTGGCAAACTTTACACAACGGAATAGATCTACCTACTACAATGAAATTAAAAAATGTGACTGAAACAGAATGAAGCCAACATTTGCAATACTAGGTGCAAAAATTTAAGTTTCATTAAAAGAATGACTGCTATTGCACAATATAACAGTCTTAGTGTGTAAATCCACATGGTACAGTGGAATTGTAAAATTAAGATAAAAGTTTAATATACACAAGCCCATTTCTACTTTAAAAGGGCAAAACATCTGCACTGAGGTATTTGCACTTAGAATTCTTCAAGAAAGCATTAGCCACTGTGGCTAGCAACTGCAGAACCTGATGAAAAAAAAAATACACATGAGTGAAACATTTCATCTTTCTTGATGTACACCTGGAAGGTTAAGTTGATTGAAAATATAGTACACATCCTATGTCCAAATTAGTAGCATTATCAGGAAGAACATGGAAGACAGGCCTCTGGCTTACTCCTTGGTTTATGCTGAAAGTGGCAAAGGGTGAATCTTCTCAAGTCTGGAAATCCCTAACATAATTCAAGACAACAGCAACTTAAAAAAAAACAAACCAGTTGGATAAAACACAAAGCATATCTAATTAAATTCAATATCAAAAAAACTAATGATCTGTCATTCTATGTATCTATTGGTTGGCTAAAGAAAAACACTGACTCAAGTTTGGTTTAAGTACGGAAAATAAGAATACTGTACTTAGGACACGATCTGCTTGGGACAGACAAGAACAGGATGCTACTTCAAAAAGATTCACTGACATCTGAGTCAAAAGAAAATAGTACAAATGTCTACCATGTCACAGTCGCATTCAGTCACGCTTTGGTTTGGCTTCTAAAGAGACTACTTAAGAGTTGTACTTAGAATTTTACTTTACGGGAGAACAAAGAAACAAAAATCAACACCCCACAAATGTAGAACTGGAAAAAAAACCCCAAAAATCTAAATCTCTCCCATGTGCTCACATTTTTCTGCGTTGTACTTCCAAATCTTATACTCTGAAGACACCAGAGGGACAAGAAGGAGAAATATTAGGAAATGCAGGGTGAAATTCACTTCAGAACTAGCCACTCCATTCCAAATCTTTCTACTACATAGGCATACACTGTAGTTTTCTATTAAAAAATACACCTTTCAGAAGGTGGAAGATTACACTTAATTTAGCATTCCTTAGTCAACAAGACTGCCATCATAAGAAAAATCAGTACAAATCAGAGCTCAGATCTACAAGTATTTTAGGTGACAACTCCCAGAACATTAAGGCTCATTTTTATCAGATGGAAATAAGGGTAAGAAAATCTAAAAATCTATGCAAATGAAAATAAAGGTGGCAACTGCAATCACAAGACTGTCCCAAGAGTAAAAAGCTACATTACAAGGAACTAAACTCCACTGCTTTAAGGCAGAAATTAGGGATGACCTTCAATTATTCAGAAGTCAGCATTTACTATACCTATACACAGTAGTTTAAAGACTCCAGATACGATCATGCACCACTGCCTTCAAGTGAAAGTTGCATCTCCCAGTGGGATGAAAGCTAAAAATTTTTAAGGATTTGTAAGTTAACAAGATATAACCACCTACACGTACTCAGGTCTGAAACGAGTGAAAATAAGTTGCAGCATTACTGCAGAGATCCACTTTGCATTTGCAGAAAAAGTTTTAGTTCAAAAAGCAAACCAGAGTTCAAACATTTAACCTAGAAGCAGAGGAAAACTTCAGAGGATGGAAGAATCTTTATATCACTCACTCTATACAACTGCAAGAAATCCAGGTAAGTAGTAGTTCTGTGCAATATTCACTCCTACCATAAATCCCAATTCCCACATATCTGGCACACAACCTACAATCTTCTGCTTCTACTTTTCAGGGAAATACATTATTTGTTACTAAAGAACAAAGTTGAGAATGATCAGGACCTGCATTCAGGAAAGTACCTTTATCTCAGTGGGGAATAGAATGCACAACTGCTTGAAGATAACCTATATGCTGTAGTAAACAAATTCTAGAGACAGTCAATAAAAACAGAAAGGGAGAGCATTCCGAAGCATCCTGGGGCAATAGTTTTCCAGGTCATTTTCCAAAAGAGCTTGCCAGACGGGGAAAACTAAATTAATATTCTAAAACATAGTAATGAGTAAAAAGAAGTACTCCAAAGCAGATCATCAGCTTCCGCAGACTTAAGTATGATGAGTAGTACTGATTTTTAGAAAAATTCTTTCCACTGCTACCTCAACTATACGGAGCTGTATTAACTCAGGCAGATGAAGTTAAGGAGTCATACAATATGTACAAAGAGCTGAATTAAATCCCAAACAAATAATCTGTCAGACTATGACAAATATACGCTATAAAAAGCACAGAAGATCAAGTTGACTGCAAATGCACTTGCCCAGCATATCCTTTAAATGCTGTGACTTTTTAATACTACAGTTCCGAGTTTTCACTGATCAAGAGCAGTTGAATGCAGTTCCTTCAGAGAAGCCTAAATCTATGAGATGCAAACTAACCAGAACCCATATGAAATTCAAATAACTGCCTTGAGAGAATGAACTATTAGATTTGTTTCTTTAAAAAACAGAAGGAAAAAAACCCGAAAACAACAGGCAAACAAAATTAAAATAATATTAGGCGTCCTAAGAAATATTTATGCTGATGTCAGCTCTGTTTGAGGAGGTGCTCTCTAGTATCTGGCTTTATATGAAGTTTAAAAAAGTGACACCAAGTCCATCTCTTTTCTTGTACTTACATATACTAAGGTCTTCCCAGAGTCCATTGTCAGTCTCAGAAAAAACGTGGTACTGTCAAAAGATCCTGCACTGCACCACTATGGAAGTTCCCTTCACCACTTTGTGAGTTGGCACACACGGAATATGGCAGAAACAGCAACTGGTTGCTCCTCTCAACCAGTAAGTGGCTCATTCATTAAACATGGATGACTACAGCATTGCAAGTGCCAAAAGGAACCTGCCTCTCTCACCTTGTCCTACCAAATTAACGTTTGTTTGAAAACAAATTTTGCTTCACCTTTACTCATTACTTTAATATGTATACGCAAAGAATTTTAAAAGACTCATGGTAACTAGTATTAACTATCAGTAGAGATAGTATAAGCATTTTACTTTTAAGTGCCTGTTTTCTGATTCTTTGCTTTAATTATACTCTATATAAACTAAGCTCAAAAAATAAAAGCCATGCCACTGCAGGCCTCCTTATAAAGATGACTGTATAGTGTCCTTTTTGGTCACCAAACTTGAATGCAGTTAGCTAGTTTCCCAGAGAAGTATACTGTTAACAGTCTACAGAACCAATTCTAAGCGGTTTCTGCCTGAGGTGCGGTGTTTTCTTAACACTGTCAGAGTCATTTGGTCACAGAACACAGCTGGTTCTTACCAGGTTTCACTGTGTTATGTATTTATATAGTAGTAACCAGAGCAATACTTCTCATACAAGGTATGATGCTGCCCCGCCCCCAGGGAATCACAAGCCTCAAGGTTAAATCAGAACAAGACCATGAGCAAAAGAATTAAGAAATTAATGGCTCTAAAAGGGCTCAATTAGAGCAGGAAGCCGCTACCTTGGTGAAAACATGAAAATATACCTACCTTGAAGCACTCTTACAATTATAACTACCATTCGAGACAAAAGTGAAACGGTAATCCAGCCAAAAGATGACACTACCCATGTGCAGAAGACAGCTTGATGAGTGTAAGAGCTGATATTTCCTTAAATTCCCAGATGTTTCTCCGTACTTTCAAAATACACTAAGTTATGTAAAAGAAAACCAGTGATCATCATTTAGTTTCAGACTTACCACCTGATGTTCTAGTACCAGTGTGCCACTAACTGTGAAACCAGAACATCAGTATGCTAAATAAATGCTTTACTACATTGAGGGATTAGCAGAGAAGCTTTCAAAGATGGGAAGAAGCTATAATTTCTCAAATGTGGTTCCTCAGTTACAACTTCCTTAACCTAGGATGAAGTTTCATAAAAGAAAAAGCTTACCTTCTTCAGAAAAGGGATTCAACTCAATAAACAGCCAACAGAGGACATGTAAGCAGGATCCCTCAGAAGAGCAGCAGTTATATGATAAATGGCAGTAAGATTAAGTCACTAGATGAATTGGATTATGCTGCTGGGCCTCTCTCATTCAGATCAGTGCTTTTAAACATAACTACAGCAGTTTAGAGGCCCCTACAGTTCACACTTATCGGGGAAAACACATTCAAATTAACTATCAGGCAAGTTGACCTATAAACACTAATTTTGACCTAGCAAGTTTTGGCCTTTCATTTTATGCTAGTTTATGAGCTCTCAAAGGACACTTTTTATGAATGAGATACTGAAGACTAATTCTAGATTTCATTCAATCAAAAAAAAGGAAGAAGTCACATGTAATGAAGCAGTAGCTATTCGAGGAAGAGGAACAGTTTCTATTTTTGCAACGTCCAACAGCCCAAGGTAACTTCTATGGATCACAGAGAAGCTTTACATCTTTAACTGACAGGCACAGCTATTGCTACATAAACCTATCTTCATTCATTATGTTTGAAGAGAAGGTAGAGGAAAAAAAAAAAAAAAGGTAGCTGAACACTTTCTCCTTTCTCCACACATCCAGTTATTGCTGCTACATACTTTGCCCATCCCATTTTTCTAAATCTCTAGGCTGTAAAGCAAAACAGAAAGTTTGAACAACGGCCACCATTGCTTACCTATTTGGGACATCACCTTCATCAAAACTTCTATCCTTTAAACTCTATCAGGTAGGCTGTTCCAAGGTACATATCAACATAACTGAATTACTTTTTCCCATTCCTGAACTCCAATTCTGTTTCGGCGGGGGTTTTTTTCCTAGTAAGATCATAAGTCATTGTAAAGTCATGGTTTGAGAAGTAATAAGATTACTCCACGTGCAAGTGCAGCATTTCACACTCTAGGTGTCTTAGCCAGTGGATCTTGCAATGTAAAATTAATATAGAGCAGTCAAGCAGAATCCACGTTAAATCTACAACGATGATAGAAAATATAAACCAAAACCCAACATGCAGCCTGCCTTCAAGTCAGTCTTATCTGTTGAATTCAGCATTCCTGAAACAAACTGCCCAGCTTCTCACTTTTCTACTGCATTAAGCTGGCTTTCTGGTAGCAAGTCTTCCTATGCAGTGCTTTTTTTCCTACAATGAACAAGACTGATACCCTTTTAGTTATTACTTCTCTGTGTCACATCTTACATGGAAGAAACCATTTAAGAACACCCACAGAGGGAAAAGTAAAGGCCCCTTTTGTTAAGCAAGGTTAAGATTAGGGCTCAGTAGCCCGAAACATAAGATTAGGTTGCAGTGCACCACAAACGAGGCCTAAAAAGGTGCCCAAGTAAAACCAGGGATGAAGCACGACTTGAAAACTATTCTTCACTTTTACTTATTCCCATCACATTTTTTTTGATCATTCCTACAAAGTTCCTGTGATTCTGTTCAAAATTTGAAGAGTTCCTTAGAAGTACAAAGTCAAGAACAGGAAATGCACTGTCATTTTTACAGTTTTTTTCCTCTATTCACTTAATCTCTTGAAGAAAAAAAGCAACTAACACCACAAAAAAACCCAAACAAACAACACAAAAACACCACCCCAAATTCCTAGTGCTAGTAATTAATACTTACAATCCACTAGAACATATTGCAAGGTTACCTTCCAGCAATCGGGGACTGCTGAGCTGGGACCAGCAGAACACCCAAAGCCCAGAAGGGGACAGTCCAAGCATCTGCGTGACAACAGGGGACACTCCACCTTATAACCAAGGTGTAAGAAGTAGTTACTTTATATCAGATATTGCAGTCAATTGACACCCATTTCATATTAGGCATCTATCCTTCTTGAGACAGTAGCAAGATAGAAGAAACTGATGCTCCGACCACAGTATTTTAGAAAGCCACTCGAAGACAGATTTAAGTTTTCCTTTCTTCCCTTGCAAGAAAACAGAACCTGATCAAAAGTTGACAGCACTGTTCAGGACACAAGCCTCAGCCAACAGCTAAGGTACCTTTCCACCGAGTTCAGTAGCACATTTGCTTGATCTTTACATCTACCTTTTTTTGCTGTTGTTATTGTTTTTTTAAATTCTAACTAAAAGATAAAAAATCCCCCTTATGTCGACCCCAACCCACCTTACCCCAATTTGCAAACCAGCAACAGATGAAGTATTTCATAAAAATAACAAATGACTGATTAGTGATCATGAAATCAAAAAGAACATACTCTGCTCCAGAATAAAAACACAGTACAATGCTTTTGGGGCACAAAGGGGCAAGAAGTGCCATTCTCTTGGCCTGTACTCTCCTGATGGTTTTGGATGCAGGCTTCCTCAAATTGTTAAAGTGCGTGCTTAAGGTGGTTTACAAATGCATTATTTTGTACATATGCCTTTAGAAAACATTTATAAGCTCCATTTAAATGACAGCCTCCTATAAGAAATACCTTGGAGTTATGGTCCCAGAACAACCACGGGGAAGGGGAGGGGGGGAAACCCAATAAAAAACAAAACAAAACCCCACACTGCAAAACCTACCTGATCTTAGTACTGTGTGTCAATCACTATTTTAAACACTAATTCTTTCCTTTAAGCTGATATATCCAGTCTAATATCAGATAGCCAGAAGTCAAGGACATGTATTCTGAATGTTCACTAAATTAGCAGAATCTTTGTTTTCTTACTTCACAATTGGATCAATGATGATCCCTTTTTCAAGCTGACACAAGAAAAATGTCATCTGACAGAATCAAGCATACCATTGATGTTTCTGGTATGACATAAAACCCAGTTTGATGAAACCACACACCTAATTGATTCAAATAATTTAACGCAAAAATGCATTAACTTAGAGATTATATTCATATTTCCTGATACAGACTTATACTGCCCTCCCAATTTCCTTACAGGAGGAACCAGAAGGTCCGAAGAGCATCTCAAGACATGCCAAACCATTCGGTGCTATATTTCATTTTCCAAGCCTGACATTTACAGTTGTTAAAATGTTAACATTAACCAATCTCCTGAAAGGACTACTCTCCAAGAACCTAAAGAGGGGGACCCGGAGAGATGGGGGCTTTATTTATTCATAGAGCTTTGACTCCTCACGCTGTTCCCATCCAATAATATAGGACAAAGCAGGTAGAAAGATACACACTGGAAAGCAAAGAAAGCATTCACATCTTTATAGAGCTAAAACATTCAGGACATTAAAGCAAAGTAAGTTGTGCAGTCTTTCACACATGCCTTAGTCAAGTTCTCAGCAATACTACACAACTGCAAGTGGGACAAAAGGTGGTTTGTACAACCTAAGACAGCATTCACCATGTGAAAGTTTAAGAAGCCTTGATCCTAGCGGACCTGCTGAGCAAGTAATTTCCTTCCAACATGTGGTAAGGCCTATAGATCAGCTTCATCTTACCAGAACAACGAAATTAGTTGTCCAAGGCCTAAGATGCAATCTACAATCAGCCACTTAGCAGTTACCTGTGCTTACAAAACACTGGCTATTTGAAATAATCTCGTTTATTACAAAGATGTAGGCAAAATTATGAGAAATAGTTGCTAGAGTTAAGCCTTCAGGGCCCATACTTAAGATCCTGGTCACAGTTATTTCAAAGCACTTCACTCAAAGAATATCCTAACTCTCCTGAACAACAGCATGTATCTGTTTATAGTGAATATTTTTGATGAAACAAAAAAGTCACATACTCACATATACTCTCTCACCAACTTCTTTAACCCCAGCCTTTTATTTAGTAAGCACTGTAGAGATGTTCTTAAACTTTCTGCAGAAAAGGAACCAAGAAATTAACAGAGCACTATTCCTGACAAGCACTCACCACCTTTTCTCTGTAAAAAGAAAAGTTCTTAAGATCCTCCAAGTCTCATGATTTTAAAAGCTAACAAAGAGGCACCTGAAGAAACACTCAAGTTAAAAGCAGATCATTTCATCATTGTATTCCCCCTTTCCAAACATCCTTTCTCCCAGAATGAACTTTGTTTGCAATTCAGCCAAGTTCAACTGCCAAGCATTTTTAAACGCTTGCACGTGTTCATCTTGTTATGACATGGAAACTATCACAGAATCCCAAAAGCCTAAGGTACAACACACACAAATCCTAGACCATGCACCAGCTCACTGCATTATTAGGGAGATGCTAAGAAAAACAGAAGTATATTTGAGTATTTGTAGGCCGTCTGAAACTCATTCACTGTCCCAAGCCAAACACCTATTTTGTTCTCTGCTCTTCATAAGCTTGTTTTTTTTTTAATTCTTTCCTTCTTTTTTTTTTTTTTTTTTGCAGCCCCCCTTCCTTTCCATAAAGCTGGGAGAGAAAGGAGATAAAGGGAATTTCATTCTTCTTCATATTAATCTTTTGATATCAGTTTCTCTTCTGTTAGTAGCTGTCATCACGTTTACAATAATATGAACTCAAAGTACAAGGGACGCTTAAGTCAAGACATTTTAAAACTAAACCAAAATACAGACAATTAAAACACAGCAAGTTAGCAGTCTGTACATGCTCCGTAAAGATGTGATTGGCCGACGTTAACTTCCAAAACTTTTGGGCAAGAGTAAGCTAACATCTGCAGGCCTAGAGTTTCCACAGCTTCAAGTAGCTGATGGGTTTTGCTTACATTAACATATGGTCTAGAGAAAGCTGCTTCTCCTACGAACTGTGTACTTGATATTATCATACTGACACAAATATATAAACCATGGACAATTAGATTCTTTCACGTGCATTAGCAAAGCATTTTAAGGTAATTATCTAGCGTATTTTCCCTCCCCTTTTACTGTACAGACGAAGGCACTGGCAGCTCACTTTCAGACTGGCAGGTAGATCTGTACAACCGTCGCTGAAGTAGGATGAGAGCCCGTACGCAGCCTTGTCATTCACTTCTGCTAACGCACAAAATGGAAAGAGCTTCTAGTATTTTGCAAGCAGGAGACAGAAAGTTGCGTACCCGTTATTTTACTGACGGACAAATCTCGGGAGATTACACGGACCGTCCAAACTCACACCAAAATAAGAGGCTGCCATTTACCATCTGTTTGCCTCTCTCTCTCTCAGGAGAAGAAAAAGTGCAGATCACAAGAACAAATGGAGCCTGGCTCCGGGGAGGAGGAAGAAGGGGAGAGAGGAAATTTCCACGCAAATCTTAAGTGAATCACACCGCGATCCCCGCGCCCGGCCGCGCCGGCCTCTCCCGGCAGAGGCGAGCGACTCCGGGGGTACCGTCCCCCCGCGCCCCCGGCGGGCGGCCCGGCCCGGCCCAGCGGCTCCCCCGCGCCGCGCCGGGGCGGCCAGGAGGAAATCAATAAAGCCTCCCCCGGGCAGCGGCACGGAGGGTGCCCCCTTCCCCGGCGCTCCCTGAGGAGGGGCCGCCCGCTGGC
>WTSP01028163.1:0-22686 GCA_025331215.1 Actenoides lindsayi | reverse complement strand
GAAGGAAGGAAGGAAGGAAGGAAGGAAGGAAGGAAGGAAGGAAGGAAGGAAGGAAGGAAGGAAGGAAGGAAGGAAAACTAACAAACAAAACAACTAAAAAAGGTATTTCCTTGAATTTGCAGTCTTTATTTTCATTTATATGTGTAAAATGAACATTACCCAGGTATGTCTTAGCTCACTTTCATTGTATTGTGATGCTTATGAATAGCCCTTAATTATATCTCCACATCCAATTCCCTTCACATGTGGAACTACACTCTACTGGTCTCCTTACGGACAGAGGTCTCTTAGAGCAGCCTGTTCCCACCCTGTCCATCAAGCAGATTAAGCACAGAGGGACATTAAAATCATCTGCCATGGGAGTCCTCTAAGGAATTGTGTTCTCTCCTGTGTATTATTTCCCTGAATACAGAAAGCTTTACTTCTCTGTGGGCCATTTAATAACATGTTTGACTAGGAAGTTCACAGTACTCTGTATTACAAGAGGGAGTCGAGGTACAAGAGTTTAAATTCCTAACTGTCCAGGTATTTTGGGAGATACTTGAATTTCTTAGGCATTCTTGACATATCTGTAATAATTCCTGTGTTAGAAATGCGGGTCCCATTCCAGTCACACTTTGAAATTCTGTGCACAGGCTGAATGCCTTCAGCTGCTCCTTCAGCTGCAGATGGTCACTGTTTCCCAACTCCTTTAGAGAGCTCAGCTAGAGTTCTGATAAAGTGACTTTATTTTTCCCTTTGCCCTTCTAGCTGCCACTTCTTCCTCAAAAAATGATCCAGCTTTGCAGCCATATTTTCCCTTGATCATTTTCATCAAACTTTCAAATTCCTTGTGAAATAATAAAACCTCCCCCATTTTGCATTATATCTCTTCTCTACAGTATTTCTCACTACCTCATTTTCCCTCCTTTGTAATTCTCTTTTGAGCATAAAAATTACAATGTATTGCTTATCTGTGATAAAACACTAAAATCATGCTGAAGCATGGTTTCCTTTGTTTGTTTGCTTTTTAAGAAAGAAAAAAGGCTCAGAGAAGTAATTTACGGATGCAAATTCCTGTTTATCACTTCTGTCATCACATCATATGATACTGTGCAATGTAGCTGTTCCAGCAAAGAATAATTCCTCAATATCCAGCTACTTAAATGATTAAATCAATTCTTAACTTCCCTACCTTGCCTTAGTGCTGACTTAATTATTATGCAGCTTAATACTTGAAACATTTTCTTTCTTAAATATAAAGCATTCTGAAAGTGGAATTAGTGATATCTTATTGACCATTATTAAGGGATTAGTCACATGAGATATTCCTCTTTTGAGGATGGCAATGCTAAACTTGGCCTTTGACACTGGCTACTGAACCGTACTGTCTGAAGTTATGTTGCTATTGAAGACAGCTTTACAGATACATTTCTTATCTCTCTCATTCCATAGTCCACTGTGATATAATTTAAGACTGATTTTCTGGTTTTCTTTCTCTTTCTAAATTACTTGCATAATAGGTGTGGGAGCATTTCACATAGCAGTAAACATTACCTTGTGCAGCTTCTGCGGTTATAAGCCCAGGTGATATTATTGCCTCTCACATGTCCCACGAATGGGGAGGTTATAATTTAATTAACCCTGATAATGTCAAAAGGAAATGCATAAATGTCAAGCTATTTCCAACAATTTTTTTATGGGTGAGCCTAGACGTACTGGTAATAGCTCATATTAATGTGGTACATGCTGAGAAAAAAAGAAATGTAAAATAAATAGAAACAAGCACCAAAACCTTTTTAGTGCAGCATTTTACTGTTTTGGGTTTTTTTTAGCATAAGCAATCATAAAAAGATGCATTTTATTCAACAATGCAATTGCTGAGTACTTGACAAATGTGAATACTAAAAAAGAAAAGAAGCCATAAAAAATGTCTACTTAGTATTTGGTCTTCTAGGTATAAATTAAATTTAGATTTACCTATTTTTCTTTACTGAGTCAGTCCTGCATTTATTTATTTTTTTGTGTTGAATAGCTCCAATAGGTCATTTGCATAATGTTATAATGCACTATTTGAATGCAGTTGGTGTGACCTAAATCCATGATGAGTGTTAGAGAACACAATTTGTATTAAAAATGTTTTAAAATAGAACATTCTTAACATATATAAAACTCTCTTCATATAGGCATAATATATTGGTTTTTGAACAAGGTCATTATACCTATATATTAAATTCCACACCACAGACACTATGCAGCATTAAGAAGTGTTTTACCATCTAGTCATTAATGAAGGTGATAGAGTTTGTATCAACACCTAAGAAGAAATTAACACCCATACCCTGTTCAATGTTTTCTTGAAAGTCCCTACTTTTCGTTCAATTGATTGACAATCCATGCAGTGATGGGTTATAAACATGGCAATTTATTACATCCAAGAATGACACTTGCTGTGACATAAGAAGCAATTTTATCTTCAGAGACTTACCATGGCTTATTTTTGTGCATTTCATTTTAATAATTTATTAAAATGTTTAATCATAAATTAATTAAATTGTTACCTTAAATATCTTAAGTTGTCTTTTCAACAAATGAAATAATAGTATATATGCAGATACTGCCTTATTCTCTGCAGGAATTCTTTTTTTAAATATTCCTATTAAGAGGACTTAGGTGCATGGTAGGATTTTTAATATTCTCACAGAGTTTTTTAAGAACAGTTATCAAAATTAAATAGTCATCTCTGCACTAGAGAAAGTAAATATAAATATAGTGTAAGCTAGTTTTTCCTCCTCTAAGACAGACTTTAAAAAAGAATCCGTTATGGAATAGCTTTTCCCTGCCTGAGGCAAGCTGAAAAATCTCAATGTCCTACAAAATTAACATTGTCTGAGCATTTTTTATTCCCTTAGTACTCAGCAGCTGAAAGTGATATTATGTCTATTGTGGGATAGAGAAGCTAGCCCTTCTTTTCATACAGACATTGGTTTACTCTGAACTGATTTTGGTAAAAGATTATTTTATCCCCTGTGTAAGGATAAACAATACAAGTATCTTCAGCATAAGGGTTCTCAGTAGCCAGCAGTTCTCTCTGATTTCATCCAGTTTCAACTTCATCAAGACTTTTGAAAAGAGGCCAATGTGAACCCAAGTGAATACAAACGTTTTTATTATCATTTTGGTAAGTGGTCTCAGTGTGAGGGTAGTTCTTTTGAAATATTCATTTGGCAGGAAATGTCATCTTAAAATGTCTATATATTATTACCAGTTAATTAGGAAAGCTAAAAATAACCGGCAAAACATTTGAACATTCCACATTTCATTTTCTATGTAAGCATGTTAGCGAATCTGATTAGAAAGTTTCCACTGCTGGATTTCTGCATAGCATTTTCCACATATATTCCTGTGAAGATTAGTTTCATGAATGCTGTAAGCAAAACTCCCAATATATAGAGTAGAATTAATACTGCACTTAAAATTGAAACATCACGAACCTGAAATTGCATGATGAGTATGATGCTAATCTACCTGGAGCTCAGAAGCATGTGATAAACATCTGATTGAAACAGATTATCATCAGTATATTCTGTAAGAGGTACCAGTCAAACAAATTAGAAACAAATTCAAAAAACCCAACCTGAAGACGAAAAGATTCAGAAATATGATGTAATATAGTCTTTGAGTAATAGAAGGTGGAAACCAGGAAAATAAAAACAAAAATAATCCAGAAAAATTATCCTCTTCTCAATCAGTTTCAGCACATTCATGTACAAGCATAATAATATGTTAGTAACAATTTTTTTTGAGTGGTACCTTGAGAACTTTTTTGCAATACCCTGTACTAAATTAAGTATTTTTTCTTTGAACTGGAGAAGTTAAGCCTTGTGTACCTTATGAGTTTCAAACTCATTGAGAGTATGAATATCCTCTCCTCACTTCAAAATATTATGGGGGAGTTCTTACCCTGAACACTTCTACTTCTTCACAGCAATAATAATTGTTTACTGAGATATCATTCCTACAATGCATTGCTTTTTTGAAAGTATCAATTTTTGTCTTACTGCCTAAAAATTTCCCAAATAAATCTAAAGAAGTGGAAAACGTTAGTATTCCTGTGTGCTTTTGCAGTCCTTCTTTTGAAAAACACATACTGTATTCCTGAATATTTTTCAGGCACAAGCCTGCTTTGCAGCATTGCTCTGATCTTAAAGAGGAATAAATATTAACTTTAACCGTGAGCACTAGACCAAAACATAATTCTATTTTGACTTTTCTTGTCTTGGATCCTAACTCTAACAAATAAACCTGATGTTCACAGATGATGCCTATATCTGTGCTTGAGTATCAGTTTCATTTGTATGCTCATTGTAGCTGCCAGAGCAAAAGAGGTTAGAAGTTCAGCCTACATTCTGTTGCTTGAAAAATATGAAAGCCGATATTCTCACATATGTGCCTAAATCAGGCGCCAACCAGTAAGACTCCTGTAAATGTTGGCATTGGTTCATTTCAAAGGACAAAGCAAATGTTTAGGACCTCTAAAGATATTGCCACTGTGTTTACATTTGGCCTATATGGTGGGGTTTTATTTGTTTGGTTTTATAAAGTCCTGCCTTTGTACAGCATATGTGGACCTGTTGATGCTTTATGTCATTAAAGAAAAAGATTGGTCCACAGTAAAGCAGTTTTCAAGAGATTGTCTCTGTGCTTGTAAGGTTGTCATTCTTCCTTTCTGCATTTAGTGTCATGAAATCAGACTATATCAGATACTTTCTTTGCTTGTAAAATATATATTTGAAAAAAGGTCTTTATTTTATTTCCAAATGATTGACTGAGTAATTAAAAAAAAAAAAAAGATTTATTGTTATATGCAAAATTATTTTATACTTTTTGGGGGTTTGTGTGAAAATATAGCACATTATCTACTTATCTGTAGCTTTTCATAACAAATCAGAGGACAGAAAGCTAAGGTTTTGATCTTGAGGTCTAAAAGTTGCAGTAAGCTTTTATAATTCCTCATAAGTGTCATAAGACAAAGGTTGTTTCACGGTATAATGTAAACTTAGCTGTCTTATTCTGCATAGGGCCCACTGATTTTGATATACTACAGCCATTTTATTTTGGTCTTTATTTGGACTGGGGGAAATATTAACAATCTTTTGTAAGAGTACTATATAAAAAAATATGTGCTATGTTTTCCAGTTCAAGAGACTTAAGAATACAATTGAGATACACCCATAAAATTTTCTACATCTTTTAAATACTTCTTAATATTTATGGTTGTAATCTCATTATGAAGTAAAGAACAAAAAGCATATGTTAAGAAACCTGTTTAAAATCTTCACTTGCAAGATGTACAGGACATCATGAAATGTTACCGCACCTATTTTAGTACGGGTAGTCTAATGCTTCTGAAGGGATATATAAAAATCAGATATTAAAGACAGGAAAAATGGATCATTAAATCTGAAATAGTTGTACTATTAGTTTATAAAGAAAATCTGGCTCTGTGGTTTCATTGCTCACAGAGTTATAATGAGCTGGATAAGGGAGAGAGTCCAAATAGGACTGAGTCCAAGTAGAAATTAAAATATTATGAAGTGAGCAATAAACCTACACATATTTTTCCTGGATACCTATATATATAGTTTATTATCTATTGCTTTGTTAAAGTATTGAGTAAACACCTCGTCCTTACTTTATGGTTACTGTAGAATTCAAATAAAATTTGAAATATAGTACCTCATTCAATTTCAGTACGAAAAAATGGATTCACCAGATACTCAAGGGGTATGCTGGGGTGAATGTCTCAGGAGCTGTTCTGCTACATTCAGAACTACAAATTGAAGCTGGCCTAAAGGGCCAGGAGCTAGGACATGAAGGAGTATGAAGAGAACTGTTCTTAAAGCTTCTTGTTTTGCCCTTTCCACTGCAAGACTGGATGAAGAAGAATTTTAAGAGAGTTCCGTAAAGTCCAACATTTTTTTCAAGCCTATATGAAAATTATAGTTCTATTTCTCTGTTTTTAACGCTTGTAGAGGAGGTTTTTGCTATTGAATCTAACCTGTCATATATTTCAAGACATTATTTTCTTCTTTGTAGGACATAGCACTAGGCAGCTCAGGCCAGTCCTAAGTTATTCAGAAAGATTTCATGTTTAAGTTAACAACAGAATCAAACCTGAGGACTGTTCATTTAAAACCACAGCAACTTAGCTGCTCTTACTTGCAAAAACACCAAAGATTTGCAAATAAGCAAATATAATGGCAAAGGGCCTGAAGTTTAACAAGTGCCTGACAGTTTTACTAATGCCTTATTGATTGGATGTTAGAAACCACTATCATGCCAGGAAAGCCTAGAGAAGAAACAGAAGCCAACATTATGGCTTGCTTACTCTTGCCAGGAAAAACTGTTGTTATTATTAACTGATATAGCAATCACAAGCCACAGAGAGTTTAGATTTTAAAGATATGAGGTAATTCTTTCATAATCAGCTACTTAGTAAGCTACTTCCTATTAATTCTCTTTACAAAATAACCTCTAAACTCAATAGTTAGCAGGCTTAGGAAGAGAAAAAATAGCACAGGAAACAAAAAGCAGCATAAAGCAGGTGTGGGAACAAATATGGGAGTAAATATCACACAGAATAGTTGAGGTTCAAAGGTGCCTATGGAAATCTATTAGAGCAGATTGCACGAGGCCATGCCCAATCGGATGCTAAATACCTCCAAGCACGGACACTTCACAACTTTCCTGGGCAATCTGCTCCAGTGTTTGATCATGCCCACAGTATTTCTTTCCTTTTTTTTTTTTCCTTACATTTAAGAAGAATGCCTTGTCTTTCATTTTGTGCCCATTGCCTCTTTTCCTGTTATGAGACACCACTGAGAAGAATCTGGTTCTACCTTCTTTACTCTTTCCCATCAAGTATTCAAATACATTGATAGATTCCCCTGAGCCTTCTCTTTTGCAGGCTGAATAGTCCCAGCTCTCTCAGTCTTTCCTCGTGTGATTCTCCAGTCACTTCACCTTTGTGGCCCTTCACCGGGCTCACTTTGGTGTTACAGATGAGTATGTTTGACAAGGTTGTAATTAAACAGCAATTCAAAATTAAGTAATAGTATGAGATAAATCAAAAGGTTGAATTTTAGCAGCACTTAATCATTAACCAACTTAAAGATTAACAAATGATTCAGTAAAATACATTGTAATCAAACAGTGACTTAATTACAGATTTCAGAATGACAAGATTCACACTAACTTCCTACAGGATATCCTAAATCAAAATATGTATATATGCTAAAACCTACAAGCACACAGAGAAAGACAGAAATATTTGGATCCAACACACCCACACTCATAAAGGTAAATGTGTATAATCAAACACATAAATAGGTAGGGAGATGTATAGAAGTGAATAGCCTATAGTGAAAATTTCCCTCAGTTTGAAGCAAATACTCGTGATGCATCGGCATCTCTCAATAGGTAATAGCTGATTCTTGAAAAGGTTAATTTGCCCAGGCCTTCTGTCAACTTTGCCAGATGACAGTCCTGAGAGGTGTCCCAGCTGAAGGCAGATGGTGGTCATAGCCCACTGCAATCCAGGAGAGCTCAAAGGGTCTCAGTTAGGATCACTGTTTATAGGGTCCAAGATAATTGACTTTTGTCAGGTACTTTTTCTTTTTGGTCAAACTTAGGGGAGTTGGACTGAAATGGTTGTACCATCACATTGGTAAGTTTGCATTTCTCTTGTACTGGGGAGCCAAGACCTAGATTCAAGATGTGTCTCACCAGGGCTGAGCAGAGGGAAAGGACCACCGCCCTTGAGCTGCTGTCAGTGCTTTGCTGTATTGGGTTTGCATGGCAAGGTTTTTTTGGGGAGAGGGGGGCTTCAAGGGTGGTTTCTGTGAGAAGACACCAGAAGGTACCCCCATATTGGACACAGCCAGTTTCAGCCAGCTCTGAAATGGACTCACTCCTGACTAAAGTGGAGCTAACTGGTGATGTTGGTAGCAACACTGTAAAAATGCTGTGGAGCAGCTGTGAAAGAGGAGAGAGAGAATGTGGGAGAAATAACGCTGAAGACACAAAGGACAGTGAAGAAGTAGGGGGCAATAGTTCACAGAACACCAGAGCAGATTTCTTTGCAGCCCATGGTGACACAGATTGACCCCTGTAGCCCATGCGTGGTGGGTTTAACTTGGCTGGGCACCAGGTGCCCATCAAGACCTTCTATCACTCCTCCCAACCTCCGTTAACACTGCATGCGGGGAGAGAATAAGAGGAAAAAAAAACAACCCATGGGTTGCGATAAACAAAGATGTTATTCTCTACTTCCCATCCACAGGCGATGTTGGGCCTGTCCCGGGAAGCAGGGCTCCAGAACACGTATTGGTTGCTTGGAGAACAAAGCAGAATACCCCCACGTCCTCCTCCTGCCCTCTTCCTTTATAGTTGAGCTGATGTCACATGGTATGGAATATCCCACTGGTCAGCTCAGGTTGGCTGTATCCCCTCGCCCATCTTGCCCCCCCCAGCCTCTGGTGCCGTGTGAGCACTGGCAGTCATAACACGGGTGTGTTATCAACACCCTCCAGTACCACTGTGGTACTCCAGTACCACCACCAAGTACTGCAGCATGAGGGCTGGATGGGGAAAAGCAGCTCAGACAGAAATACTACACCATGGAAGATCATGTGGAGTAAATACCCACAGTGCAGCCCAGGGAGAATCCCATGCTGGAGCAGAGATATATTCCCTGAAGGAAGCTGGAGCCCATGGAGAGGAGCCCATGAAGAAGGAGGTTTTCCGGCAGGATTTGTATTCTGCAGGGGACCCATGCTGCACCAGTCAGTTCCTGAAGGACTGTACCTGTGCAGTGGACCCATTCTGGAGGAGTTATGAAGAACTGCAAACTGTAACAAGGACCCATATTGGAGAGGTTCCCTAAGGACTGTACCCTGTAGAAGGGACACAGACTGGAGTATGAGAAAATTGTGAGGAGGGAGGAGTAGCAGAGATAAAGCTTTATGAACTGACCACAACCCCCATTCCCCATGCCCCTGAGCCACCGGGGGGGGTGGAGGGAGGGGAATTAGGATGAAGAGCTAAGAGTGAAGTTGAGCCTAGAAAGAAGGGTGGGATGGGGGGATGGCATTTTAGTTTTGTTTTATATCTCCTTTATCCTACTCTGTTATAATTAATTGGTAATAAATTACATTAATTTCCCCAAATCAAGTCTGTTTTGCCTATGATAGAAATTGATGAGTGATTTCTCTGTCCTTATCCTGACCCATGAGCTTTTTCATTTCCCTCTGTATTTCTTCCCCCTCTCCTGTTGAGAAAGGAGAGTGATAGATCATCTTGGTGGGTACTTGGCAGACAGCCACAGTCAACCCACAACATCTGCCTAATGAAGCTACTGGCCTTCTTTGCAACAAGGGCACATGCGCAGCTTGATATCTATCATGACCCTCACACCCCTCTCTGCCAAGGTGATTTTCAAATGGTTATCCCCCAGTGGTTACCTGTGCTTCAATTATTCCTCCCCAGGTGCAGGACTTGACATTCCCCTTTGATGAACAGGATGAGGTTCTTTTCAGGCCAGTTCTCCAGCTTTTCAAGATCCCTTTCAGTGGAAGAAAATCCATCTGGTCTATCATCCACTCTTCCTAGTTTTGTATCATCTGCACTCTTGCTAAGGTTGTGCTCTGTCCCATCATCCACATCATTAATTAAGATGCTAAACATTATGGGCCTCAGTATTGGCCTCTGGGGTACTCCACTAGAGATCAGACTCCAGATGGACTTTTTGACATTGATCACAGTCCTCTGATACCAGTAGTTCAGACTGTTTTCAATTCACACCGTTTTCTACTTCAGTAGACCTTATTTGGTTACTTTGTCCATCAAGATGATACAGCATGTCAAAAGCCTTACTAAAGTCAAGATAAACAACATCCACTACACTCTCCTCATCCACTAGTCACCCTGTAGGCAGCTGTCAGGTCATTCTTTGTTATATTTTATTAGTAGTAATAACCAGCATTCCTCTGAAAGAACATTTTACATTTGTACATTGTATTAGAAAGAGCAGTTCCCCTTTAAAAGCAGACCAGCAAAATGAGCAGCAAAGGGGAAGGCAAAGACTTAGAATCAAAAAACAAAGGGATACAAGAAGTGCTCATAGTTCTAATGAATGGTGGTTAATTGGGAGATAGAAAAGACGATTAAAGTAATACAAAGGATTGCATGGATGGGAGTAATAGCAGATAAGAAGGCAGAGAAATTCGTTAGTCATTTTAGTTGCAAAAAAACCCCTAATCACATATGTTGTCTTCCAGGACATTGGAAAGAC
Organism: Actenoides lindsayi; assembly: GCA_025331215.1. NCBI lineage: Eukaryota > Metazoa > Chordata > Aves > Coraciiformes > Alcedinidae > Actenoides > Actenoides lindsayi. The sequence goes on along the minus strand of WTSP01028163.1, from coordinate 12,353 downwards.
ATTGTCTTTCAGGAATATCTACAGAAATATATTAGATATTTGCTTGGACACTATATTTCACTTTACTGGCCTTATAATGCTCTAACTCCTGATCATTTTTTCTTCACAATGTATACATCACTAGCCACTTGTTATTTGTAAACTTGTAGCTTTTCTGTCCAATATTGTAAAATATGGTATTTTACTAAGAACATATAAGAATTTCATCTTCCCATATATGACTTAGAAAACAGGTTACATTATTTCAACATAATATTCAACTAAACCTCATAACAGGTATTACATCAGTATTTTCTAAATTCAGCATATTGGTTCTTAAACATCCTTTGATCTATCAAGGAATTTTATCCTTGGAAATTTTAACAGGACCATTTTCTGAATAGAATAAATAACTACAGGTTTGATGGGCAATTAAGGTTTTCTAAACTATAATGCAATTCACAAAATCTGTGGTTATTTCAGATTTCATTTATCTGGTAAACTGGAGAAAAACAATAGTAAAGGAAAACCTATTACAGAGTCACCAGAGTTATTTACAGGGGTTCTATTGAACATATTTTTGGATGAGTAATGTTAACACATCTTGAACTGTTGATTACATATGGGGATTGATCTATCATAGTTGTTTAAGCTCCCAATCACATATTATTGAATGTATGTACTATTGATTTCATATATGTCTGGTAACACAGGACTTAGTTTTCTCCTTGGCACTAATGCAAAATATGACCATCTTAGTTCTGGCTTCTTACTCATTTCTTGGAATACAATTTATTCTTTTCCCTGATACATAACTTCCTGAGGCCTAATGATAAAGAAGTTACATAATGTTCTACAGTAAGAAACATAATACCTATTTCCTTACTAACCAGTCCTTCACAAGTAGGTAGACAGGATGGGTTCCCCAAAGCTTGTCTATTCTCAGCACCTGTTAATTTAGGTAAGTATATTAATGTTCATGTTCGACTATTTGCAAAGAATGTACAATTAAGCCATGTTCATTCACCAGCTGTAAAAACTAGGGTTTGTTATAATTATATGGTGTATATGCATTTGGCTTATTAACTGTTCTTCTAATTATTCCTTTAGAATATTTACTCTAACCTAAGAGGGTTTTTTTATAGAACCATAGAATCACAGAGCAGCGCAAGTTGGAAGGAGCTTCAGAAGATATCTGATCCAACCTTTTGTGGGAAAGGGAGCCTAGATGAGATCATCTAGCACCCTGCCCAACTGCATCTTGAAAACCTCCAGTGATGGGGAGTCTACCACATCCCTGTGGAGGTTGTTCCAGTGATTGATAGTTCTCATAGCAAAAGTTTCTTCCTTATACTGAGATGAAACCTCTCCGAGTACAACTTGTACCTATTGCCCTTTTTTTTGCAAAAAAGAGAAATGTGAAGAAAGATTGCTTCCAATTTGGTGCTTAAAAGATGTAGGGATTGCCCAGACTATATATGAGATGAGGTTATGACTGCATAAGTGTTTAAAAACAACACCATTTTTTACTACCTGAGATAAATGCTGATGCTGTCCTTCTTACAATGGAGGAAGAACAAACTGCATTTGTTTCTGCTTCATCATGAGGACACTTGATACGGGAATGTTTACTGAAGCAGCATAGTAAGGCAGAAAGTAGATGATACAGAAAAAATATTTTTTAAGAAGTGATAAAAACAGTGCAATGGAGAATACAAGCAGTGTTGTCACAAGAATGATACGAATGTTGAAGATGCCTAGGTGACATAAAAAGGCATGGGGGTTGGGATCTTGAGAGCAAGGGCAGAAATGGGACTTCTTTAATGATCTTCCTTTTGCTGAGAATTCCTGTGAAGGTGCAAGACAATGAAATACACTGAGATGAAATCACAAAGTGTTTTTTTTTCCCCTGGAAAAGCAATGTAAATGATTTCTCACGGCAGAGAATAGCCATATGGGCTAAACAGTGATGCTATCAGATCACATATGTGGGCATTAGGTAGCAACCTGTGAAAACATCTAGTCCTCCCAAAAGAGCAGCCAGTTTATTTTCTCATGTATTCATACACATTGTCACAGTTTAGGGTCAGGGCAGCCCCTTAGACCTATAACAGATGCTCTCTGTTAAGCCCACTCCCTCCCCAAAGGGGAAGAGAAAGGGAATAAGGGAGAGAGATGTAGTGATTAGAAAAGGAAACTAGAACAGCTTTAAGGAAAATGGAATTAATAATAATAAAAGTGGAATATATACAAATATATATAAGACTGGTATCGAAACCAACCCCGTCGCCAATGGTAATTACATCACCATCACCACTAATGCTGTGGAGCAGGCACGGGGGGAGTCCCAGACTGGGCCCAGCAGCAGACGGGAGCTGGATTCTGGTACTGGGTTCAGGAACACACAGATCAAGATCAAAGGCAGAACAGAGTCCTCCTTGAATTCCAGACAGTGAAGAAAATGAGCAAGAATGTGGAAGAGGACCCAAACCGATCCAAACAAAGCCCAGAGGGACCCTCATTCATGATTCCTCAGCTTTATACCGAATATGACATATATATGGGATGGAATACCTCGCTGATCAGTTTAGGGTCACTTGTCCTGTCTGCTCCTCCCTGCAGATGTAGCCTTTTACTTTCTGCACCCCTCAACATGGTACACAAGATCCATCAGTGGCCTTGTTCTGCACACCAATCCTTGGTACTCACTCTAAACACGGAGCATTATCACTGCTAAAAGCAGACGCTGCCTGTGAGAACAGGCTGCTAACTTCAGAAAGTGCAGTTAGAAGAGACTAACCTGAAAAGTAAAATCACTGAACAGAATTAGTTCTGTTCTCACTCAAACCAGGACACACATCTGTGTTCACACTATAATAGATAGCTAGATTCCCTTAGAGAAACACTTTTTCATCTACTTAATAGTGATATTCAGTGGGTTCTGACAAAAATGTATTCTTATAACCAGCTGTCATCAATCTGTAATAATTCCTTTCTGGAAGTATATTTAGAAAACATGCTTGTCCTTTACTTAGTCTGATGTTAGGAGGACACACCCTTTTTTAGAGTGAGAAACTCTGGTGATTTAAAAATTGGGAACAGCTAGAGTTGAATACCTTCAGTTTTGAAAAGCCTCTTGGATTCAGTTTGCAGAGTCTCCAGATTTTGTGTCTCAGATCCTGGTTAAGAATTTCATTCTATTTTACAATGAAAGTCAACAGAAATAGACACAACTTTTGAAAATACTGTATTCAAAAAGCAGATCATCCATGTTATTTCCAAGGTCCTGAATCACTGATGTTTGGAAACACATGAGATTTTAGGTAGGCAAGTCCTGCTTTTTCTCAGGAAATAACTAAACCTACCTACTACCAACTTGAAAATGAGGTAAGGAAAGTTCTTAATTTTTCCAGGTTTTTTTGACATTTTCCTCTCTTTATATTCTAACCGAATTCTGATTTCCCATTTAGTGGTTTTACATTCAATGAAGTTTCCTGCAATGTATGTCAGTAAAGGTGAAAGCTTAATTTTATTCCTTCCTCCATTTATTTCAGCCTCTGAGTTCTACTGCTCTCCCTTGGACTATAAAAGAAAATATTGTTAAAATATTGTATACTGACATACCAGATATATTTGACAAAAGAGCTTTTTAGTATATTGAAGATTTTGTGCATAATCCTGACACAAAAATAACCTTACTTTATTTAATTTGAATTAAAATTCTGTTCTCAAGAAATGTCTTGCCAAACCAACAAAGCACATATATAATCCTATTAGAAAAGCACTTTGCATATACTTAAATTTAGGCAGCCAGGCCTTTATAAAAAAAAATTGTTGCTACAATTTTTTGAGTGACATTGTTCAGCTGGTGAAAAACAGACAAAATGAAAAAAAAGGATTATAGACATGAGAAAGAATAATACTTTCAATTGCTATTAAGGTACACAGGTTTTATTTCCACTTATTCAAATTATGTATTTACTTTATTAATAATGGAGAGTTTACAGTAACCTATGTTTCCTATGGTAAGGTTACAGTAATCTATGGTTACAGTAACCTATGTCTTTCAAAGTTCTGTATTCTTATGGTAACTCCATGCTTTAGGGACAAGCAGAAGTAAAAATAACAGATCACCATCAGCTCTTTACAAGTAATTTACTGATAGGAAATACTTCACAGGTGAACAGACTCAACTATTGACTAGTCTGTGGCTGTGTGGAAAGTGTTTATGTTGATCAGCATTCATTACAAATTGTAAGAATGAAAACTATCTACTAGGATTCTAAAGAGAGGAAAACAGAGAGGCAGAAAAATATGTTCTTTAAGTAAAAAATGCTATGTGTGAATGCAGTGAGAGTGTATAGCAAGGGAAGGAAGAACTACAAATGTGGTTTATTCTCTTAATTATTTTTTTTTTTTCAAAACAGGCTATCAGTGTCCAATAAATAAAATATGTAAGAGTGAAATTGGTTTTGCTTTTTAATACACCTTTATAAAATTTTGTTTGATACACACATTGAACTCTTCTGGGGTGTTCACATTACTAAGATTGATAAACTGACTTATTTTAAGCAATACTTACTCTCCCCTAGGGCTATTTAACTTCTGTTGAGGGCTTAAATATTTTATGTGCAGACTCTTTAATGAATACAATTTAAGGGATGTGTTGAGTTTCATGCTGAACCAAAGAATACGATAAGTAAACCCACTCAGTCATGGTGATCTATAACACTGTTGGTTTTAAAAAAATATCCCTCTCTTTCTCTCAGTGCATCCTAACAATTTTTCTGCGAAAGCAAGCAGGCCATTAGATAAGAAGTATGAAAGGAGAGAAAAAAAAATAAATCTGCAAAACTGTATTAATTGGTAGTGACAATGAAAATTTGTACAGAATCATCTTCTTAATTAAGAGAAGAAAAGAAAAAAACCTATCCTTGCTTTAAAAACAACTAACCCTCTCCATCAAATGATTAGACGTGATATATTGAAATATGTGCTACGATAATAGAATGGTAAAATTTCAGCAGTTTCTGGTATGGGATTATTGTGTTACAGACCTTGGGATTATTGTGTCATAGACCTTGGAACTTCGTGGATAAAATTATTATAGCAGTTTTACTTTGGAGCCCTGTGCATTGTCTTACTTACATGCAAAAAACCTAGAGGTGAAACACACACAAATGCAAAGAATCTGAAAAGGCTTTCCATGCAACTTAAGCCTGCTAATATTAATTCATAGATGAAGCTAGTAGTGGAAGAAGAGTAGGAGAGGATGGAAGGCTCTTCATAAACACCAGATGCAGATTTACTAATAACCTCTTAATAAACTAAGTATCATGTAGACTTGCATGAGTTGAGCAAGGGAAAACTGCAGTAACTCTTCCAGTGATTAGCCTATGTAAATGAAAAGGTGAAGTTACATTAATATTCTAGCAGAGTCAGGGTAAAAACAGACTGAAGTTTTTCATACAAGCATTTGGTTGGGCAGCACCTGTGTTCTGTGATTTTTATAATCTTCTAAAGAATATTACAGAAAATCTTGGACAAACTGCCTGCAAAGAGAATTTAAATCCCTAGGTAATACTTCCTTCAAGAATTCTGGGGAAATCCTTTTGATTTTTAAGTCCATAAGAAGATTTTGTGTTACATGAGCCTATAGTGGACTGAAAATTTATTTACTTGTAGAATAATTTGAATAAATATTAATTAAGTTCTACCTTTTTAGAGTAAATGAAGTTTAGCACTTTTATATAATGTCCTAATAACATTTATTTTTTGACCCAGGAGTTCCTAAGGCAGGCTTACCCACAGACATGCTTCTTGGAATCCCTTGATTTACGAAAGGAATGGGTAAAAATCTGTGGATTTGGGGAAATGGAACTAATCGTGTGGGTATATCTAACCATGTGAGTATATCATGTATTTGCACAGTTTAATACTAGGCCTGTAATTTCAGACATTATAGCTAATCAAAAGCCCATATTTCATAATCAGATGCCTAGTATTCTCACTTCAGAATGCTATCCACTTATAAAGAAAGCACAATTAATAATAATAATAATGTATTTAAAATTAAGTAGTGTGCATATCTATTTGTCAAATGTGTAATGTCTCAGGCATGTTATACAGCAGTATAAAACAGAGAGGAAAATTCATCTCTTATATTGACCTTCTCAGCTATAGGCAGCACAGAACATGAAATCTGGAAATCTATCTTTCTTTACAAGCAAATACAAAATATTTACTGAGCATTTCAAATGCAGACTGGACAAGACAATGCTAAAATATTCTATTATTGACACAATTGTGTCTGTGCTCAGAAATGTGAAAACATTTATTGCACGATACCTATGTGTTCCATATGTAAAGGCTTAAAGTCAATATTAGAATGCTAGCAGTCATTCTGTTGCAATTACTATGCATTAGCTCTCTCGCTTGATATATCCCAAAACAATGATGTAGTTAACAACCCAATAGAAGGAGAATCTACAATTGCACTATTGTATAGAATGTTCTAAAAGCCAATGCAATTCTAGAATATGGTTAAAATGTGGGATAATTCTTCACTTCATAATCTTATATCTTGATTTTCATAACTAATATTTTAACTTACTAGCATATTAGAAACACCCTAATTGAACAGGTAAAATAATCATTACTATCTGGACGTAATTAGTGGCATAGTACTGACAGTATTATCATTTACAACTACTGTAATTATATTTTACATGTTTGCTTTGATCCGTTATGGAGCAGAATAATTGCCTTTACAAATGTAGTAAGTTCATTTAAAAGATCATGTGTTATAGCAAGGTATTTTACAGTGACACAGCTTCACTTAACATATGCTTACCTGGCTTTGTTCATTTCTTATGGATGTTAGTTAAGGGATATGAACTGATATGAACTGTTACTGTTTCTTTCGGTATGTGTAGTTGTTTTCTGAACGCATTTTAGTGTGTATTTAAAGCTGTTACGTGTATATGCAATACCATACGTAGTTGCTGGTATTTTTTTTTCTGGAGCCTTGTCAGGCACACTTGAATCAGCCTAATTGCCCAGTGAACATCATCTTTTACCCTCATTCATTTTAACGCACTTTTAATAAAGATAGACATTTTATTAAAAAATAACCTCATGGAATATATAATTTGACAGCCTGTATCAAGTTTCCACTTTAAAGGCATGAACATTTGTTAAATTTGCTTTAGTATCTGTGGGTTCTCGTGTATTAGTTCTATCATAAAAATGAATGTGAAAGTAAGAGACAGATGATTGGCAGCATTCCAGTGTGACCTATAAGGCTATAGTATAAACTATAACAATGATTCAGGGTCATTAGTCGCTTGCCATTTAAGACTAAGCAACAAATATGGGTTTGAAAAAGGTTTAATAACTTCTGCCTTTTTTGGTTTTACTTAATTAGGACAAGATAGTAATGTTACTCACAGATTTCAGGAAAGTAAACTAGGCCTCTTTCCATTAAAAAATTTCCAACACCAATAGTTTTTTGGGTTTTTTTTAAATGGCTGGAGAATTGAATTCCTCTTAAAATTTCTGTAGAATTAGCTTGAGTTGTCATAAGTAGAACAGAGGAAAGCAGTATGTTATGGTATGTTAATTTTTGCAGGACTTACCTTTAAGGTCCTAATTTCTCTTGGTAGATTTAGGCAGAGATATTGGAAAATTAATTTTCTTATTTTGATCTACTGCTACCAAATACTCCGTTTCTGATGCTTTATGAAAAGAGTAACAAATTTAAAGCTGTTAAAATACTGATCTACACACATACCATGGCACATTAGATTTCTTATTTCATGTAACATTGCTTATCTGTAGGCCATGAAAGAATAACCACTGTCTCTCTGAAAACATTAATCTCACAGTGTGCCTATCTCCATAAGGCTTGAGGAATAAATAAAAATGCCCAGCAAAAGTTCAGCCTTTTTCTTTCAAACAGAACTCATGGTATTACTGTTGCCAAATTCACCTCCATCTGTGGATCCCAAACCTGCATGATCTCATATGACAGACTTTGCACCTCCCTTTCGATTGCCTTTATATCAAACAGATCCCAGAAATATTGCTTGAGTTTTCCAGTGCTTACATGAAATAGCACATGGGTAGGAAAGAGCAAATGAAAGCAAAATCTAAATTTAAGGAAGGTTGAATGAAAAGTGAGAAAATTTTCTGAAGAGAATTGCGTTTCCTTCAGCAGATTTCCCCAAGTTATTAATGCAGTCAAGTGCATATAGCAAACTTGTCTATTTCTCATAAACACAGCAGCAGCTTTGCAGGAGGATGTGTGGATGCACTACTTAAGATAGCAAATCCACAAATATGATTTAGAATTTATTTTTATTTTTTCCATAATAACTAGTATGTATTTAGGAAACTACAAAATACTTTATACATTTGCTGGGCTCTCTATCAGATTGTTGTCTGGCATTTTGCAGGAATTTTCGTTTGCTTTTATTTAAACTATTGAATTTTATGGACATTGTTTTGAAGGAGTTTACCTTTAAGATAGAGATTATATGATGAAAACTTTTAACAGATTAATTTTACACTACTACTGATCCTGTAAAATTAATTGAAGCTATAAAATCTGTGTTCTTATGTGAGACAATCCTTGTTGGTCTTTAACACTAACTTCATGTGATGAGATGTAATGAGACCTGTAGAAGTTACATGAGTTTTGAGTGTCTCCCAATCTAATTCCTTTTAAAAAATATTTATTTATGTATCATATTTTTCTATATAAATGTCTTTAGTGACCCATAGAAGCTGCTTTCAAATTAAAATCTTAAGAAAATGTTCAACTATTGCTAGGTAACTGTAAAATACCTATATATTTGTAATAACTCTTTTAATTAAAATAAAATATAACAAGATAGTAGGTAAGTAAAAACTAAAAGAAGAATATTTAAAATATATGTATTACATCTCTAATAGTTCTCTACTGTTCTCCATTGGACAAGTTATCATAAATAACCTGATTAAAAGATTTTGGCAGCATAACAGATCATCTTCATCCATGAACAGAGAATTATTTAAAGACCTCAGTCATGAGCTTTATTGGTTTAACTGAGTTATGAATTATCCCTGACAATCTTGCAGAAAAAGTTAATTCACAAAGCAACAAGAAGAAACAAAACAAGCTAAAGAGCGCTTGCACATAAAAAAAATTAATCTAAAGTCATAGCAAATTTATGGTGATTTTTTTAAAAGATGTAAAATATATATAAGAAAAAATTTGTCTTATCTATCTGCCAGATTATGTACAAATATAAAAATAAAAGTCTTGTACTATAACATTAAATAAATATTTTTTGTCATATTTCTTTTCCTTTCTCCTGTAAAGCTGTAATGAACATACTTTTTCCGAGTAGATTAATTAATATCTTCTTAAAGTATTGTCTTTTCATGCTTGAAAGACAACTTCTGATTACCACTTTGAAGTTACATATTTTTACTTCAGCCTTTCTGAAGAACTATAATGGCGGACGTGGGATGTTTTTCATCACAGCAAAAACTAGGAGAAATGAGGTTAGTGATAGCACTACTGAGATGGAGAGGTGTCTGCCTCTTTAGTGTTTCCTCTAGAGTCAGCTTTGAGTATTTGGGGGGAATGATATGTTGAAGACAGTCAGAGTGGAGCTCTGTAATACAAGACTTGCTAAGGAAAGCAGAAAAAAAAAAAAAAAGCAGTTTGGACATTTGCTACTCAGTTCTTAAAATGTCTCAATCATTTTTTCTTTTTAATTTCCATATAATCTCTAAATTGTTACAGATTTCCTTCTTAGGTTGTATTTGTTCATTTAATCCTTAAAGGACATACAAAAAAAGTCATCATAATGCCTTACCACAAATAAATGCACACTATATTTGAGTATGCACTGAGACTTCATCAGAGAGTTAAACATGTGTTTCAGATTTGTTCTGATTAAAGACTACTTTTTTTTTTTTTTACCTTGTAGCTTTATCCTAGTACTTGCATTTTCATCCATATTCCTTTAAGCTTCCCATAAGAGATTAAGATGTCTTTAAGGGAAATGGGGTAAGGTCCTAACTTAACTGGAATTACTATAAAGCCTGTATACCATGTAAATCGGGTTGTCACATAGTTTAAAAAGTCATAGATAATACTAACGTACTCTTTCCTGGGCCAGTAGTATCTGATTTAATATGGTAATGCTCTTGCCTCCACTACAGAAGCAGACCTTCATGTATATATTTCTTGCTTATAAAAAGATTGTTTTAAAGTTATCTTGCATTGTCATTACATTTTAAAACAGAAATATCAATATTGTTCTTAGGCAGAATTTCATTACTACTCTTAATATTCATTATAAATTTACTTCTGGTAGACATTGAGGAGCTTTTAACACATACAGGTTTTTTTTGTTGTTGAAAGATTTTCATCATTAATTTACAATAAAGTGTTAAAATTGCTATTTTCACACTGACTAACCCATGAAATCAGTTGTCTGTCTGATTTATTGGGACCTTAGCATAACTTTACATGTGAGATAGAGGAATAGATGGCTTCTGAGAAACAAGTTTCCTCTTTACAAATTCTCATAACAAATCAATTTTGTCATAAAAATTACAAGCACAAGGCATACCGTGCATCATAGGATTATTTTCTGAGTATTTGTAGTCTGAATATTTTGGTTTTGTTACATCTTAGCTGAGCAGAAAAAAAAAGTGATTTTTTTTTTATTGATGGTTTTGGTCACATGGGAGCAAAATGGTTACTGTCAAAATTTCAAGGGAGTATGGGATGGACTTTCTGCATCTCACAAAGAATGTTAAATGACTATACCAAGTGTTTTACGGTGGTGGAATGCCTCATGTTAGCAACTCAAGATGAAATAATAGAGAATAAAAACCCTACAGTAAATAAAAAAGGACAGAATATAAGACAAATCATGTATGGTCTTTGAGACATCAAATAACTTCAGAAAAAAACATGTAAAGCTGTTGTCAATATTGTGGAATAAAGACTTTTCAGATTCACTCCTATTTTAATATTGCTTGATAATATGAAAAAAACAAATGTATCCTTGTATTTTTTAAGGTATACATTTTTTAATGTATGAAAGTAATATTAATGTAAAAAAAAAATCTAGTTCAAATTTGCATTAGGAAAATCAAGTTCATTAAAAAACATGTGAAGAGTACTTGAAGGAGCTCTGAGCAAAGAATACAGACATCTAGGTTATTTTCAATAATAAAGATCATTTAAGAGATACAAAACATTTATCACAACTTCATAGAATGTATTCTAGTAATTAAGAGACTAATTGAACTTTTGGTAAGAATTCTGTCAGATTTCAATTTTAAACAATTTTGTTTAAGTATACTTTAATGATACAGTCCCTTTCTGATTAACTTCTTTAGAAACATCTCTGGGCCTACTGAGCCCTTTGGATTTCAGAACAGAAGTTATTTATCTCTTAGGGCATAGTACAGTTTCATTTTAAAACTGTTCACAGGTTGTCATTCCCTGCTCCTCAAATCAGATTTCAGGGATTGTCATTTTCCCACTTTCTCAGTTTTCAAAACTGAAATGCACTTTTTCAGTGCCTTCTATGACCTTGCTATAAGGCACGTGTATCAGCTCCTCAGGTTCCCAAGCCATAGAAGGATCAAACTTGATTAGTCTGGCCCCTCACCTCTCTGTCCTATTTAAAGGGCAAACAGGGTTTTGAAAATCTAGAAAGAATGTTTTCCCATTTTCCTTTCAAGATCTAAGACCCTCTTCTTCTTGCTTTTCAAAGACTAGCAAATACCATGTGCGTTTTACCAGTGAGTCAATGTCTGATCACACATTTTGTGATATTTCCTAAACAGACAGAATGACACAATTCTTAATCTATCAGCCTAATGAATCTATAGCATTTGGTTGAGAGTCATAGATGTAGAAATAAAAAGCTCCCATATCACCAATTGAATTCTGAGACCATCAGGTCCAAGACACATAATCATCAGCAAGGGAGCTATATATTGTAAGCATGCTCCAGCCAACCAGATGACATTGGTTTATGGGACCATACAGTATTTAAAGTGCAAATGATTTTTAAGTGTTAGAGCATTTATTAGAGAACATTCTGGGTGCTTTAAAGCTTTAAATACCATTATGCTGTGTCCCAGTGCTAGGAAATAAGAGTCTACTAGCAAACAGTAAAAAACTCAGAATTACTCCTCATTAAATCTGTAAAAACTAAAAATGTTAACACCCAAGTAAACCACTGTTTGCACAGTCCTAAAAGTGAATAGATAATAAAAGTGAGAAGTTTGCTTTACTTTGGGTAACTATGCAATAGTTACAGAAATGTAAATATAAAATAAATAAACAAATATAAAGA
>WTSP01028161.1:43087-54896 GCA_025331215.1 Actenoides lindsayi | reverse complement strand
ATATTTGTGTACATTCTGTGTTATTGTTATTGTGATCCTTAAAGCTGTTTTACATTAATATAAGGTTATACCTACATGAAATGGCTTCTAGGAACAAGATCTAAGTGCTGATATCTGAATTTCCAGATATTAAAAAGCTAGATGTGTTATGGAAGAAGATAGAAACAGCTTAGAGGCCATGAGAACTGCTGGGTTTTGTGTAGTCAGATTTAAATAACAGTCGTTTACATGCAGGTTTTGTTTGGTTCTGCGGATATAGCTCATATGGAGCATATCACTTCAGTAACATATTGTAGGATATTGCTATCTTTTTACTTTTTTCTGAAGAATATATTCCATTGTAATGTACAATTCATATTAGTGTTGCTAGTAGTTTTTAAACCATTTCAATGAATACATGTCGTAGCAAGTAATATTGTCATTTCTAGGATCAGTTGCTGGGGTTAAAACAAACAACTAACCAACCACCAAAGCACAAGGACAGAAAGAATGTCTCCAGGCAGGAAAATGAGACTTGCCACTTGAAAAGTACATACTCCTGGCAAATGAACATTCTCATTGTCAGGCTGGCTTGCAGGAATGATAATTACATTGATGTTGCAATCCCACTGATTTCCATTGTAGACCTGCTAGAAAAATGCAGATTGACTGTCAGTGTAACTATAGCTTGTCTTTCCAGTTTTACTTCCAAAAGAAGGTTTGGGTTTGGTTGTTTTTCAAAGTTGCTTTTCTTTGAACAAGTAGATTTTGAGAAGAAGCAAACATTAGACACCCAGATACATATGTCATGAGCTGCCTTCAAATTATCACTGGTTGGTTAGCACTTAAGAAAAAAAAAATAAAATAGTATCAGCATCTGTTTTCCGAACTAATTCAGAGAATCAAGCAAAGCTTCAAAATGGTCAGCTGGTCAAAATCCAGTCATTTCACCTCTCCTGATAAGATTTAACCAAAGTTATAAAGGAAATCAGTGAGATTTCCTGTTTAATTAGCACTATTGAAATTAGTATTTCCCCGAGCCAACACAACTGTGAGTGTGTATTTGCATCAGCAGGTCACTCCAGTTGAGAGGCAGAGTATGAGCTTTCCAAGTGGTTTACCCCATTTTGCAGCACTGGTATGACCATTTTTTATCTTGGCTTTTTTTTTCCTGGGAGTGCTGACAGTTCCTGGAAATTGTAATGTTACTGATTTAAAATGCATTCATCTACTCTGTTTAAAAATGGATAGCTCTTTAGAACAAAGGTTGCCCTGCTCCAAAACCAGAACGTGTCCTTTGGAATGACTTAGAGAGAAGAGAGGATACACTAAAATATAATGCATTTGCCACATAGGTAAGTCTTTTTTCTGTTGCATGCTCTATAGTAACAATAAAAACTAACAAACACAAGCAAAACAAAACAAACAAAACAAACCCCACTGAAAACAACAACAAAACCAACCAAAAAACCAACAACAGCAACAAAAAAAAATCACCCCAAACTGCATGTCAGTAAAGACATATGAATATAAATATTAAATCAAAGAACTCTGAAACAAGTTGTCTATTATCGTGAAATCAGGCTGAACATCTGCAGTGTACAGTGACTCCTTAACAAAGTTCCTAGCACAGCTGGGAAGCTGTGTTTTCTTCTATTCTTTGAAGAACTATTTCTGTCAATACCTGAGGAGGGAAGAAGTGCACAGCTTGCACAGGGTTCAGCAGTAACAAATAAAAAAAAAAAGACTATTTTTAAATCCAACTGGGCTCCTAATTTCATTTTTACATGCCAAAATTATGCTGAAATTGTTAATTAGCTGTACTCCGTGCTACGACAATTTACAATGGCTAGAAGGAGGTACTTAATAGATCCACAACTACACAATTCTCCTCCATCCACAGCTGCCCAAGAGCAGATGCACCAAAAAATCTTGATATTGGTAAATAGAGCTTGAAATCATATAACTTTTAATGTCATTGCAACCTAAGGATATTATAATCATTGATTGCAGTTATGTGGCAGTTAGGGGTCATGGTTTCTGTGCCTGCCATTCCTGTAAGTATGATGATATGGCAATTATTTTATAGTACAACTTTAGTTCCTACGAATTTAACTTCTGTATATGAATGTAGGCTAATTTTTATAAGAAGTTTTTTTGGTGTTACTTCATAATTTCTGTTTTATTCAGATCAGTTTTATTAGTGTTTAAGTGGTTATGACTTATATAAAACTGGTTAAAGTCACTGCTCAAACATGGTAGAAATGCTGTTTTTCACAGTGCCAAACTGAAATGTAAAAATCATTTTTCACATAAAGATTAGTATTTCTGTATGAGAGCTCATCAGAAGAGTTTGAGAAACTGGACACCTTACTAAAATATAATTTAATCTTTTTTAAAATAAAAATTATTTCATAGGTGCCACTTGAAAACAAAATAAAGGTAATGTGTACCAGTGAATCATTGACTGATGCAACTTGAATAATGGTATAAACTCAGAGGAAGTATATTTGCATTAATGGTGCTTGTCCTTTCTGAAATCACTATGGAGTGATAGTAGTTTTCTGCTGTGACTATAAACTGGCCATGTGGTGCATCACAGCCACAGTTCAGCCAATCATTTTTCTGGGATCTAAATTCTCCCCTGGATTTTGGGTTGTGACTCCAGTTAGTCCAATAACCCATACAGTAAGGATGGCTGTGCTCCTTCACACTTTGTGCTACACCATGTGCTTGGTGTAAATTCTGAATATTTGGCATCCCCAAGAAAAGAGAATACACCGAGAGACAGATACACTAACAGATATTTTAAGAAGAGTTGTCCACATTCATCGAAGCAGGTCAAAAAAAAATAAATAGAATAAGGAAGATTCAAGTGAGACTTCAGTCAAACACCAAATGGGATTGTTGAATGACAATGAGAGCTGTTGAAAAAAAGACATTCAGCAAACATTTGTAAGGAATGGTATGGCTGTAATATAGTTCACATGTCTTGGGATAGAGATTTTCCAGATCATCTGAAGCCATGTTTTTTTCTGATAAGGATCCACAAAATGTCATGTCTTCATTCTGGAAGTCCTCTTCCCAGGCAAGTTCCATTAAAAGCATTTTGTACATGCCTAGGGATGCTCTCATTAACATTAATGTGAAGTTCAGCATAAACATAGTGGCAACAATCACTTCATGAAGCAATAATAACTACAAAAAAAATATATATATTTTTATGATTACAGCTTTGCAGATAAGTGATTTTAGATGTATCCTTCTTTTCTGAGCATGTGAGTAATCACATTTGGTCTGATGACAGCTTAGTAGTCATGGACAGTGATTTGAAGTGAATGCTTAGAGAATGAGTGTAAGAAAAGGGATGAGCCCTAAGTGATGGTTCTCCCCTTGTATTTTCCCAGCTTCCAGCAGTCTTCAGTTTAGGGAGTTCCCAAATCAGAAGTTGTATCTTCCTTTAATTTTTTTCCTGTCTGAGAGATCTCCTCTCCAACTGTATTGTATGTTGCAGTTCCCCAAACATTAATCCTTATACTTTTTGTGGGGAATTTGCAGTCCTAGACATAATAATCAAAGAGCAAAAAAGACAAAATGCTAAACTAGAACTAAGCAAATTAGTCCTGAATAACAACCATCCATTTCAGACATAGCACTATATAAAAAAAAAAGCCAAACTGATCTGCTCTCAGTGTCTGAGGCACCATCTCCATATGCTCCTGCACTATTCTGGAAGTACAAGTTTTTGCAGACTTGCTCAGTGTAGAAAATCACTCTGGATGCCTATGGAAGAAGTGTGAATCCCACCCTGAGAACTGCAGGCCATGGGAAAATGCTTATAGACTGAGAACTGAAGTCTTTCTGAGAGGGAACGAGAAGAAATCTGAGGCTGAAGCCTAGACTGAATGTTGGGGATCTTATGCCTGTGCCAGCATTAATTACTGCAGTATCAGAGGTGATCTGTCATCCCATTGTGCAATGCTGAAATTGGCAATTGGAGACCACTGCATCACTAAAACCATGAGAGGGTCCATTGACACCTCTAGCAGAAAGGAATGCTCTGCAAAAGCATTTTACATAGCATTTATAAGGGAAGAGAACATTTTAGCATTATCATGTCATGGTTGTGAAGAAACAAGCCCTAGAACAGCATCACTTCATATGGATGGGCACTTTAATAGCAGACTGCTAAATGATTACCCACACCCATCTGACCAGCTCATATAAAAACTGTTCTCTGAAAAGGGCTATCCTTGACAGAACAAACTGGGCAAAGGAAGTGTGAGTGGCAGGAGGATCAAGAATAAATAGGAGGCTGAAGACTAGATTACATGTTGGGGATTTTATGCATGTATCAGTATTAATTACTGCAATATCAGAGGTTGTCTCTAATCCCATTGTCAGGGTTTCTGTTCAGCACAATTACCGTGCTATGCTAAGCACAGCCAGAGTGATCTCATTCCAGAAAATGAGGTGCTCGGAGAAAGATGGGATTGCAGATGTCTAAAGCAGATTTGTTTTCTGCACGCGTTCAATTTCGCATCTGTTTGTTTTGATGACGTTAGCTAGAGGCAAACCAACAGAGGAAATGAAAGCTATATATTCATGCTGCAAAATCAGGCATGTTTCATCACCAATAACAAGAAATCTTTTTCTTCTGTTTGCAGGGGCGTAATCCTCACATTTTCAATTTTTAAACAATTTGAGGGTTTTGCTTAATTTGTGGACTGACATATATGTAGAAGTGCAAATTAAATATACTCACATAACATGTTTACTCAGTGCTTTATGCTTATTATCTCCTACTGTAGTAATTCTTTGTCTTAATATGGTTTGGCTTTCCCCTATTAAGAGGGAGAATTAGTGACATATTTCCCTATTCTAATTTACCTTTGAAGAGATACCAATGTAGAACACAGAAAACCTTAATCTTCTATTTCCTTTTGCACAAATATTTTGTTCATCTGAAGGGATTTATTATGGTTAAGGGATAAGGGTGGAAATGCAGAACTCGACTTTTGTCTCGAGAGCTATTTGATCCCCATACCCTCTACAAGTGAAATCTGAAGTATCGATTATTTACTTTGTGGTGAAAAATGGTGCACAACATTTCAGATCTAGTTAAGTTTGAGATTGTAAAAGAAGCCTTCAAGGCAGCTTTATAACCATGCCATCTTCATAGGAGTTGGTGAGGATTCTTAAGAGAACTGTAAAGATACAAATAAATCCTTCACTTTTCCTACTTTGTTGACTTTTCCCATCCTTCACTGGACCCGTTCACAGTCATGTAGCTATTGGTACACATTTGTTTTCTGTGCTCTTCATGGACAACAGGGCATTGTGGGCTTAGGTCTATGTTTGATGAGAACAACAGAAGTGCCTGTAGGGTTTTATATAGTGCATTCCAATTATCATTGTAGGATTAAAACCAATATTGCTCGAGTTAGTAGTTTGCCATTTAATGCACTAAAATCTTCTTTGTGTCATGAACCTGTCAAGTATCTTTTTAATTGCTATTTTATTTTGTTTCACTTTCTTGCATCAAGCTGGTTGTCATACCCCAGTGTGTCAACATTAGCTAATAACAATGGTTTTCTTATTAAATGACTGACATTGACCAGACTGAATTGTACAGTCACTGTAGTGATATTATTACTCCCTTGGAGACTTCAGCTTTCCAAGCTGTCATGATTTTTGTTAAATGAACTGTGAATTTAATACAAGCCGATGCATAACAACAAAATATAATGCAGCTCATACATACTTGTTGTACAGAAGATGTTTCTCCGTTTTATTTAAAAGACAAACAATCAAAAGCTGCATTTGCTTGTTTCCTTCATTGTTAGTATTCAGTGGCATATCACAGCCCTTAAGCGCTAAAAGAAATAATTGATATCTTAACTTGAAGGAAAGTATTGTTTCCGTCTCAAGTTGAAGATCTTGTGCAGAAGCTAGTCTGTAACCAGTCCTTTACTGATGTAACATGATGGAACCAGAGGGAGGTTATTCAGCTGAGAGTTTTCAGGCAAAGTGAATTTCTTGAGAATTTAGAAAGTAATTAAACCTATTAGAGCTTTTATAAGAAGAAAGCATGACTCACAAATCTTTTGGAGTATTTGGAAGCAATTATTGAGCATATGGCCATGGGAAGTCCATTTGCTGTGTGGTATTTGATTATCCCAAAATGTGTTAAACTGTTTCCTTTCAACTGATAAAAGAAAGTAAGTTGAGAGGTTTTCTTGTAGAATAATGTCTGATTAAAAATAAAAATCCTCTGCTGAAGTCCTGGCTGTCCAATAAATATGAAATATAGCAAAATGTTCTCATAATTTAAGAGATGCACCTATCATTATTAAAATTGACTAAGAAGTTTTAAAAATATGTTGAAATACAGATTGACTCAGTTTTGAAACAGAAGGTTAAATTCAGTGTGGTCAAGTTCAAGGTAAGACTACTCAAACAAAAACCCCTTATTTTGCACGTGGAGGTATTTTATGTCTCAGGAAGAGAGACCCTTGGGTGGGCTTCTTCAAGGCGCACCAGCCACGCCTGTGCTTAAGAAATTGCTCAGTTCATCAATGCTGCTATGGTCAGAGTAGGTTTGCACTGCATGTTCTGTGGTTTGGACCTGCGAGCAGGTCTCGAGCAGGATTCAGTTTTAGCTTCATCCAAGCTTCCCAGTGCATGAGAATGATCTAATGTCCTTCAGTGCAGTGAAAAAAGTTGGTCCTCCAAAGGCGGATCTTAGTGGTGTATAGATATATGTTTTAAGTCTAATATTGTTTAGAAATTATTACCCAGTCTCATATTTCTTACACATATCATGTTGTCCTTGAGATAAACACAGAGTAGAAAGTTTCTCTAATGTGGTAGTTTTGATTTTTAGCAATGGTAAATTTTTCTCCTTGAGAAACTGATAAACGTGAAAACCAAGACTGGAACTGCAATTAGAATGAGAAGCTTGTACAATGAAGTGCTTTTTCCCTGAAGGTAGACATTTGCTTTGGGTTTCAGGAATAATCCTCCTAAATCTAAGGAACGTAAATGTTTCTGACCATATATAGTCATAGCTGACAAAATAGAGTTAAGTGCAGTACTTGGTAATTTAACTGCCTTCAAATTAGAGAGGAAAATTGAACTTTCTCCTGTAAGGAATTCATAGATATTTCAAATATGTGCCATTCAATGAATCTACAACATGAGAACTAAGATGCCTTCAAAGCAAAATGTTCCACAAAGTTCTGCAGCTTAAACAGAGGATGAGGAGGAAAAAAATGGACATCCACAACTCTTCCAAGTCTGCCAAAGATGGGGTGTCTATAGGATATCAAGAGTCTTGGCATCGAATACATGTTCTTCTTTTGAAAATTATCTGCTAAAGCCAAATACCCTTATTCTGGACCCCACTCAAAACTGGCCTTGATACATGCTGGTCCTGTCCTTGTGCACACGTTTTTCCTGTTAGGTCACTAAATAATGCCAGCAAGGGCTGGCAGGGTGCCTGTGCTACTCCCCATAAGGGGACGGAATACAGCTGCATGCTCCACGTCTGTATTAAAACACCTGCCAAGCCTCCTTTTTAAGCTCCTTTTGTAAATGTTTCTTCTGCTTTCTCACATATCTATTTTTAAATAATTATCAGTCTAAGATACCAGCTGTTAGGAGTGGTTAATTTCACTGTAAGCTTGAATCAGACCATTAGCTACGTGTGTGTGTGTGAGTTACACATACATACAAACACACCTCTGTGCACTTTCTTTTCCATTACGAAATGACAAAGCTATTTCAATAAGTAAATATAAGAAGCTTTTGAAAATATACAATTTTCTTAGGAAAGTAGTTTACCTCTGGCTTATCAAGCATATATGGCAGTTAATGCACCAAAGGATTTTATTCTGATTACATGAAAATGTTTTAGAAACAGAGCAAAGATCTGAATAGGTCTTCCAATTTTTAAGTTACACTTGACAACAAAATGAAAAATTACGTTTTTCCAACATACATCAGGATTTTTTTGAGTACATCCTGTATTGTCTGTGCTGGTGACAAAGAACTTGTTTTCTTCTGGCACTACTATGCACCTGGTACAGCATCAGGAGGGAGATGCATTTTGTTATATTTTGTGCAGATGAACAGAGTTGTTAGTCAAGTGCTGAATGCACCACCTTTAGTGTTGGGTGATACGTGACACAGAAAAGTAGCACTAGGACTTTATATTCTAGATGAGCTTCGTGATGACCTTTAAAGGTCCCTTACAAATGAAAACATTGTATGATTCTATGAAATCATCATACTCTGCAAGTCAGTCATTAATTTCAGTGGGGCCACTTAAGAATATCCTGGAAGTAAACCAATTTTTACACTAAAAAAGGAACACTTTCAGAACCCCACCTGTTTGCGGGTTTTCGTTTATCTTCTCGGAGCTCAAGTGTGTGCTTGTCCATGGCACTTGGTCTGTCGTCAACTCAAAACCGCAATTTAGTTTATATTTGTCTCCATTATCAGTGACACACAATATCTGGGGGTTGTATTGCCAGTGGACTTAAAGCACTGCCCGCCTCAGCTTCTCTATAGCGGAACAGATTTCAGTGGTCACTTTTTCTTCTCTGGACCTTTAAATTAATGAGGAATTCAATTCTTTGTGACTTGTTGGTCATTTACTGCAAGGATTTCATAGCTGTACCATTTCAGAGTTCATTCTTGAGTACTGCTTGAGATTAAACACTGCCAGGCTTCTGAGAAAACCTAAAATGTTACTCACATCTGTCTGTTGTGTTCAAAATTGCTGAAGTGCAGTTGACCCATGAAACAGAAGATCTTCTGGGAAACTGAGCAAGACCAGTACCTGCAGTTATCTTCTCTTTATACTCTGCATCAGAGCTGAGTTCAGAAAAATAATCTCATTTACTTGAAAGTAATTGGGATTTTAGTAGTAGCTAGACAGCTGATCATTTGTAAATAATGAATTATGAAAATTTTCTTGGTTTGGGTTTATCAGAAGAACTGAATGTTCCTATACCCAAATGGAGTGGCTGCAGAAAACAATGTACACAGAAATATCTTGACATTAAAAAAAAATTACATCTACAAGTATTTTAGATCAAAAAATTACGGATGAATACCACACATAAAATTACGAACATTTGAATATTAAGGTTAAATATACTCTTTGTGGCTTGTGATTAAATTTGTAAGGCCATTAACTGTTTTTAATGTAACTGAACAATATAATATGTCTAGTTTCATATTTCTAAAGATAACTGCAATAACTACTTGTAGCATATTGGCTAAATGCTAACCTCTATGGCAACAGCAGCAATATGGAATTTTTGAGAAATTATGGAAATTTAAATTTGCTTTAAGGATAATTTTTTATCATTGGATTAATAAAACCCAAGCTCACAACTCTTCAGATAGAACAAACTAAAAGAAATTGAAAGCATAATTATTTAATTAATTTTGCAATTGGGATAGTTTTTTACAAACAATATTTTTGTTTGGGTTTTTTTCATTTCTACAAAAAGAAGATGCTACTCAAGTGCTTTAAATGTCTTCTAACATATTTGATATGACATTTTAGATACATTTGTACTTATAGCCACTTGGGACTCAGAAGAGTTGATTTCAAGTGCATTAATTTCTTATCTGTTTCTATTTGCAGGATGCTCCGGCCCACTAGGGATAGAAGGAGGGATTGTGTCAAACCAACAAATTACTGCATCATCCACTCATCGAGCTCTTTTTGGACTCCAGAAATGGTATCCATACTATGCACGACTTAATAAGAAGGGTCTTGTGAATGCTTGGACTGCTGCAGAAAATGACAGATGGCCATGGATTCAGGTAACAGATGGAGTCGAGAAGGAAAAAAATCTTCTTGATTCAATTGCCAGAGTCACTTAAGAAACAGATGAAGACAAGTGGTAAACTAACAGCTAGGTTCTTAGTCACTGTCAGAAATGTAGCCTAGACTAAAAAGGACAATTTAGTTGCAAAACAGTAATAAACTTGACTTTACAACTGCACAAATCTTTTTATTTAAAAAACATATGCATATGTTCCATTGTAGCTCTAAGCTATGGAAGCAAACTTATAAAGACTCTTTTCAAGGAAGATAACTTTCTGCATATGTTATCTCATTAGGTCCTTAGTAGCATTTTCCATCTCGGTAGAGATACTTTGACACTTGTAGCCTTCCTTGGGTGTCTTTAATGTGGTTTTGTCTGTACCAGAGCTGCAGGAACAGTTTGTCCTCTCTGCTGAGCTGCTCTGGGCACACAGGTTAAGCCTTGCGTGCATCATGCTGGAAGTAACAAGAACTATTTTAATAAAGGTTGATGTAGCTGTTAGTTAACCACATCTGTGGGGCTGCTTTTTCACTCTCACTCTAGGATTTCATCATTAGAAGGATTCAAATACCAGTACCTTCATTGTGGACCAGATTTCTCTGTGCCCAGAAGATGACTTTAGCAAAAGTCATGAAGTAGTGAATAGGAAGTCCTATGTCTGTATTTTAATGAAGATAATGATTATCTAGTGAATGCTGTAGCTGTTTGCTTTTAAGGTGTTTTCGTGATATGTGAACTGAGCTAAGCTTTGGCATTTTCAGCTGTTTGTTAATAAAGGTGATGTTAGATACTGCTGGGGAAACCATTTTCACTAATCAGTATAGCAAGTGAAGACAGTGCTTCCCTCCCACCGAACCCACCACAGGAGTAACAAAAGATAGTTCTTGAACATCTTTGCCTGCCATCACTAAGTTGAATTGCCCATATGTCCCTTCACTGTGCTAAAGACACTCTTTATGAAGTTACCTTTGTGCACGTGGCTTAATTTTTGTACATACTCAAGTTTTTGTACTGACTACCACTTCTGATTTTCCTGAGAGGTTCCCAAATATGTGTCGAAAAAGCATACAGGACTACCTATTCATTTTTCTTGTTTGGAGAGTGGGCACAAAGAGCTGTTTGATTAAGTTTTCTGAAGCTGGTGTGGTGAGAGTACTGGATTTTGTCCGTTCTGAAAAATGAAGCTGGTGTTGCTGTTTGTTATTCACTGCAGAGTGAAAACACAAAGGCCCTTCAATGTATCTTAATTCAGTTTTCCTCCGTAAAGACCAGAGGGGTTAGGAAGTCTATAAAATTTATACAATGAGAAAGAACTGGAAAGAATAACACTAAGGGACTTGAGCAGAATTATTTTCACAGGAGTAGAGAGCTAATGTAACTTTAATGGATAATGAAAAAGTCAGTAGCTTTTGGGCTGCTTTAGAGTGTGGGCTTTATTAAATGAGCTGGAGAAAAAGTTCAAAATCATTTAGCACTGGCCCCCTAGACATGTCTTTACTAGGAGATGAACTTGATGGGGATGGCTAATGGTCTGCTGCTTCCACATTTGTATTTGGCAAAGCCTTTGCCACCATCCACCACGAGGCAGCTGTCAGGCATCTGTGAAGGTTTCTGGCATTCCAGCATTATGTCTGCCTTGGACTTTACCCCCAGAAATGTCTTCCCTTTGCTCTTACCTAGAAGGAAGACTGGGCCGATGGACAAAATGTGTCTAAAATCTCAATCCATGGTGTCAGCTTTGAACAATTTTTTCTTTTTGGAGCTAAAGACCTAATTAGTGTAGTGCCAATCCCATTCAGGTTATTCTGTCATTTTGACAACCACAGTATGTAAGGACTTTCTAGAAGCTAATTAAGTGATGTGATTAATATGTACTAAGCACCTAGCATTCCCTTCTTTTTCTTCTCATTTTTCTTCTAAAATAAACTTGGGTCTATCATTTTAAAAAAAAACTCCCAAGTATTTAATTTTTCTTTTTAGTT
>WTSP01028161.1:18150-43082 GCA_025331215.1 Actenoides lindsayi | reverse complement strand
AAAATAAAAATAATCTTTGTAATTTAAAAACAGACGTTTATATCTTGAGAGGATGGTTTTTTTATCCTTTTCTGAAGACTTTTCTCCTTGAAACACCCGGGAATAGAAAATTTGAAGTTTTTCAGGGAGGCGATAGTCATTAGGAAAAAGTGCTTTTCAGTGTTTTACAGAAATCTTGGTTTGATTTCACAAGGATACAGACCTCCACAAACTCACACTTTATGCACTGCATCATAGTTCTTTACATCAGACTATTGTCTTGTTCTTCAAGCATGAAATACACCCTAAGACATGGACACTGCCTGACCCTTATATGGGTGAACATTTTCTGTTGAGAGAAAAGGAGAAGCAGAAATCCCATACCTTAATTTTGCACAGCTTCTGTAAGAGACAGGGAGATGCTTTGTAAGCACTTGTGGAAGGTTACAAAAAGCCAGCCCACTCTGATTTGTGCTAAATTTCTAGTTACTTTTCTTCTGATCTTGTGGGATAAATACGGCCATGAACAACAGCCTATTTTGAGTTTTTACTTTCTTAACTGTGTCACCAGCTTCTTTCCAGATTCTAACATACCTGTATATGGGACCTTTTTCAGGTTGGACTGAGTGACAAAGCACCTGGTCCAGTAGCTGGCTCCTGAAAAATGGTCTGAACATTTGGCAAAGATTAAATGGAAAATTATGAAACCAGAAACTCCATATTTAGGAAATCCAAATTAACATTTAACACAGTGAACCTGAAGCAGTAGCCTGTTACTCTTTTATAGTTTCTAATGTTACATAAATTCTAAAAGAAGCTGTGTATAATGGGAAAAGTCCCCCAAAGTATAATTATGTACAGGCCTGTAGCTATTTTTGCCTTGTCCCATCATTATCAATTTTCTTTGTCATTTAATTTCTTTATTTATAAGCAGCTTGAAAATGCAAGGTTTGAGTGCTTTGCTTATAACTCACTTGTAATGAGTGCAGTGGTTTTTTCTCTAATCTTTCAGGTGTCTGACACACATGAACTAATTAGTATGCAATTTCATTTTCCTGCATTCTCGCAATGAACTGAAAATTGAAATTGCCATTTTAAATTTACACTCTCAGCATGTAATTAGTAATGGTGCTACAATGCTTGTAATTGGCTTGTGATTTAAAGGGTCAGTGACTATGTTTTTCAAAGCAAATTGAAGTCAGAGTAAGTCATATCTGCCTTTTAAAGTTCTGCTGACCTCTGATTCTCCTCATTGGTTGGCTGTGATAAAATAGCACCTGTTTATACTGTTTACCACTTTATTAGTGACACTGATTTTTAGTGTTTCCAAACACTGTGTTTATGTTTTATTCTTCATCTCTACTCCTTCGTTGCACACATCAGCATTTTTCTGTTCATATAAGTATTTTGTAAAGGCAGTATGGATTAGAATAGAGATGCCCATGATCAGGATTGTTTCTATCATCTCTCTACCATATCCAAAGTCATAATAACTGATAATCTCTAACAGAAAACGCTTGCAGGACCTTCTAAACATTACTCCTCTCTAGTGATTTCTAACCTAGAGATGTATGCCTCTACCCTTATATTTCTTCTTATTTCCCAGTTTCACCATTCAAACCTAATATTTCTTAATTAATTTTTCCCTTATTCATGACTGTTTTCTCTTTGAAGTACTGTGCTTTTTTTAGAACACTGCAGTTACAACTCTTGCAATACACAAAGACTTCAGCCATGGTGGGTATGCCAAAAGTGCGTAAACTGAAATGTCATGAAGAACACTGTAAGACAAGATAGAATTATTTGGTATAACTAGCAATGTAAGGACTGGCCTACAGTACCAAAATCGTAAGTCATGCATTTAAGCTGTACAAGTAACTTTGGAACAAGGATGCATGTTGGGAAACGATGGTCAGGGATGAGAGCTCAAGATGGGTGAATTTTGTCCCATAAGATAACAGCCTTGCTTCATTAGTCTTTTGGAGTAGGTAACATCTTTTTGTTCTGCAAATAATACCAGTGCATTGGGTTCTTGGTCAACAGATGAACCTTCCTTAATATTAATTTGCCCAAGAGCAGTAAGACATACTGCCTATGTCGGGGAGCCTGAAATGTAGAAGGAGCTCATAGCTCTGCTATGAGTAACTATGTGTGACTCCTAGCAGACTGAGCTGTGTTGAGTAGTCAGTGTACCAAGGAATCCTAAGACTATCAACCTCAGAAATACATGATAATCTTACAACAAAGTAAGAGTATTGGTAAAGACATAGAACAGGTATAGGGTAAAAGGATTGGAACAGGCTGCCCAGAAAGGCTGTGGGGTCTCCTTCTCTGGAGACTTTCATAACCTGCCATGAGCCTGTGCAACCTGATCTAGGCAAACCTGCATTAGCACGGACATTGTACTAGATGATCTCCAGAGGTCCCTTTCAACCCCTAGTTTTCTGTGGGTCTCTGATTCCATGAATTGCAGCTGTTGCACTGTGACTGAGCTATCACACCAGAGAACAAGAGATCCCCTAATTTCTGCTCATCTTCTGCACGTGATTGTGAAGATGATCCCTGCCTGTTGATGCAAAAATGTTAATGGTGTACAAGAGACTACCTCTTTTTTTTTTTTTTTTACGAGACTGTTGTATATAAATGTAAGTTATTAAATAGAAAAAAAAAAAAAGGTTATTTCATTACCTCTCATTTAAGTAGAAGGAACCATTTATCCAGAGACATCAGTATGATTACCAAATGATTTTTAAATAAAGTATTCAAATATTTAATTTTATTATTGTGAGACGGAGGAAGATTCTTTTACAAAAGAGATGGACTGCTCAGTTTAGTTGCAGAATCAAAAATGTTAAATAAAGGTTGTTTAGGTTGAGTAGTTAGCTTTTTCCCCGTTTTTTATTGCCTAAGAAAATATACAAATTATTTAGTTTGAGGTTTCTTTGTCTCCAAATAATTAATTCCGTTCCAGCTATGTTTTATATTTTTATTCTTTTTTCAGGTCAATTTTTGAATGTCAAATGTGATTTCAAAATGAAAATGCTAGAACTCTTATTTAGAATGTATGAAAAGAGCATTCTAATTCTAACATTTTTCTAATTTCTTCCCTAAATGGCTTTTCAAAAACTATATGCTAAAGTTCAGATGAAACTCCATATTTTGAGATACAATAGTTAGACAATAGTTGGAAATAGTTGGAAAAGGTGTCCAACTTCTAACTGGTTATTTGAATGTATTAGTATTCTGGACCAGAATAAAATGCATTTTGTTCATTTACTTTTACCTTCTCAGTACATCTGCTTTAAATAATACTTTTTCTTTTTAAATAAGATTGCACGGTTTTAAGAAAATTTCTTCATTATATTTCTTGAAACTCTGAGTAAATACTCCTGTAGAAAGTCTTAATAAAAAATGATGACCTATGTTGGAAAAGGATCTTTCCCAGCAGTTTCAAGGTAAAATTTTTCCCACTGTCCTTTGTAATCTATAATTTTAAGGTCAAATAAGTATAGTTAGAACCACAAAAGTGTAGTTCTTATAAAGCTTGTTGCCACAGCAAAAATCAGAGTGATTAATTAGGGACCAGTACTTTCGGCATCCCATGAAGTGAAGGAAGTGTTCAGTGCCTCAGGGGGTGTGCACAGAATCAGCATGCTGTGTGGGTGATGGCAACATTCATCCAGAGAAAATGGACCGTGAGTGTCTTCCGTAAGTATTACCCATATACAGCATTCATTAAATATATACCTGAGGACTAAATACTGTTTGAGATGTTCTTGGACATGTGTACATTAAGATAGTTTAAAATCAGAAGGGTAAGGCATGAATTGTGCAGCACAGTGATTAGGATGCTTGTTTCAGAGTATCTAATTTCTTCTCCAGAAGCCATGTTGATACTTTATTTAGTGATTAAAGAGAATTCTTTTAGGTTGTGGTTTTTTTGGTTTTTGTTTTTTAATTTGTTTTAGCTCTAAATATATTGGAATAATATTTCTAATAGGTAGAATGTATATCTTTACTTGTTTTTCCTTTTTTACACCAAAGTCTCCCACACCGCCTCTGGTTTCAATTCCAACTCTGGTGCTCAGCTTCACATTTTGGGGGTTTGCAGTCCTTAATAGTGGCATAGCTAATTCTGTGTCTGTGAATCTCACAAACCTAATTGTAACTACAGGGACGCACAAAAAATGTACTTATAATAAAGAGTTTGTAAGTTCCACCATTCTTATCCCCAAGCAAGAATCAAAAATGTGTTAAGGTTTTTTTTGTCCAAAAATGGCCAGGAAAAAATTCATCAGCTTCCACATCAAGAAATTCTAAACAGCAAGTATATACCAGGTGATAGCTATTTGCTAATAAAATGATAAAACCCAAAATACACAGAGGTCTTGCAGAACATTCATTCAAACATCTGTTAGTAAGAGCTCTGAACAAACTACCATCTGTCAAACTGTTCTTTTTGTCAAAGTTCATTTCCTCATTCATGAGTACTGTTGTATCAGTTTCCAAAAATACCTGTCATCATAGATTAAATATTTAATATTACTTAATATAACTCTCATCTTAGTATAATATGGCCAAGTAACCCTTATGAAATGCAATCTCAGAGTCATCATGTAAGGTGACTCAAACCATATAGAAAGACTTAATCTGCTAAGTTAAAAGATGAAAAAAGCTATTAAAGCTCTGCACTTTTTGCCAATATTCCAAAATTTGACTTAATTTCATAGGAGGGTTTTCTTGAGGGATATTAGTGAGTGGCATTAAGTACCTGAAAGCCCTTGTCAGGGCAGAACAGAAACTAACAAGGACAATGCAATTGAATTCTCTCAGAACTATCCCATATTGGACTTCAAGTACAAGCATTAGAAGAGATCTTCATCTAGTATAAGTCTGCCATAAGTTCACTGACTTCAGTGATCTGATAGCTGCAGATCTCTCTCAGCATCTATACATCTAGCTTACAAACTAAAAATATAATGTATGTACTCAAATGAGAAAGGAAAACAAAAGGAGAGGGAGTCCATTTCTTAGTGTTATCATCCAGGTACTCCCTTGTGTTCCATATCTTGCTATCTATTTGATACTATCTTCTAGTTCCTAGTTTCATTCTTTTTGCTCACAAACACCCATGCACAGACGTATTCAAACAACTTTTGATTGAGGTTTCAGATGTATAAATGTAGCCAGTTCGGAATGAGCATCCCCATGGCAACTGAAATTTGATGCTGTTATGAACACTGTCCATAACAGGCTCTGTCAACCTGTGTGCCAGCTTTCCTTAATTACTCCATGTAATATGCTTGAATGACTGAAGTAAAAGTACTTTGTTTCATGCATCTGTAACATCATTTTGGCTTCATGATTTTTCGTATTTGCTGTCCTAATACTGAAAGTAATCAAACCAAGGAAGCAGTGACCCCCAAAATGAGCAAATAAGTGTCTGTCTGGTTTCTCGTGTCATTAGTAAGTTGCCCATGGAGATGCCTCAGTACCTATGTGGAAGCTCACCAACAGTAATGATGTGTGGTCATCATAGTCCTCCTCTGGGGAGGACAGCAGCTGAATCTGGAAGATGATACTATGCTGGTAGTGGTAGTCAAACGAGTCATGTTTTATATTACAAACAATCACTTTCAAAACCGGCAAAGCAAGTTATCCTCACCTATAGTTTAAAGTTAGTCTTCTGCTGGGTTTGATGTCTAGAAGAAAAAAGCTATTCCAAGTTGATTCACTACAGATAAGGTTCTGGAAAAAAAAAGTTCAAGAAAAAGTAAAACTGTATGCTAATGTAGTAAAATCTTTGCGTGTGTGTGATACAGAGGTGTGTATATACACTTACCTCTGTGTTGATGACCCCAGAGCAGTATATATATAGATTCTGAGTTCATATACGTGTAGGTAGATTACACAAATGCAGACTGATCTGCAGAACGGAAACAAAGGCAAAGACTTGGTACAGTTCTAGTTGTGGAGAAGCAAGAATGCAGCTCCTAGCTGCATCTCCATGTTTCTCTGCGATTTTGCAGCTGGTGGAGAAAACCTACTGTTTTATATAGGCTGTTGAAAGTATGGGAAGTCACAAGCCCTGTGACAGTACAGCAGAAAACAAAAGCTAAAGTAAACTCATTCTCCTTGACCTCTCCTGGAAATTATGACATATGTTTGTCATCTCAAGGACTATCTAATTTCCAGGGAATATCAATCCTGTAGATTATAAAATAGGAGTTTATTTTCCTCTTGCACTCATAACCTTCTTATTCCATGAGTGGTTAAGATACTTTGTTCAAGTCTTCAGTCTTTCAATGAGATTTTTCAGATTTTGAGGATTTTTCTCTGTGTATATTACAAAGCCAAGAAGCATTCAATGTTTTCTAGCTAATCTATTGCCTGCCAGTTTTTGTAGAAGGAAAAAATATTTTGAGGAAAAATACAGAGATAATTAACATGACTGGAAAGTCTCTCTGAAGGGTAACTTTTTGTTTTCATATATTAACTTTTTTGTCTGTTGATTCTTAATTTCAAGAGATGATGAAAAATATGTTTGTTGTGATTCAACCAGTATTCATCCAATTTCTTAAGGTTCCGGAGAGATTAATCAGTTCAGCCAAGTTTTTGTTTTCTCTAATATCATCTGTGGGTGGAGAAATCATTTGCGTGGCATAGTGTTTTCACTGTCACAAATTCATCTGTCCCCTGTGTGCTTACTAATCTACCTCTTTACTCCACTTGTGTTGACCTAAAAACCTTAGTTGCTACACAGTCTCATAGCAACTAACAGATTATTCTCAAAGATGACAACATGTGGGAAGGATTGCATTCACATACTCCTATTTTCCATTTGTCTTTCTCCCACAAATTTTGTCACAATGTGAAAACAGTCTAACAGTTGCTCTAATTATGAGCAGCATTACAGGATTAGTCAGGAGTCCTGGTTACAGCTGCAACATCAATGCATTTTGTGTCCTTTACAAACTGACAACTAAAAGGGCACTGCACTAACTAGACAAGGTATTTTCAGATACATGGGAAGAGCAAAAGGATGGTATTGTCAGGCTGATAGGCAGCACAAAACCAGCTGTGTTAGTTCCCCAATGTGTTAAAATAAGTTGGGAATGATCATAAAACCCCAGTAGGGATTTCCCAGTGCCAGGGAATTCTCATCTCCTGTGTGTTCCCTGTTATTTCAGTTTTCGCTTTAGCTCCCATCTTTTGGTGGATGTGTTTATTTGAAAATAATGTCTTCATCTGGGCAACAGACTTGTCATTTTCGAGCACATTTCCTTCTAACTTAACATTTCTTGATCTGAAAAGATATATGGGATGTAGACAAAGTCCATGGAAATAAGAATGGGAATTCTTCCCAGTTGTCCTTGTGGAGCTGGAGGGCACATCATATTTGTTACCAGAGTTATTACCAGAGTGCATATACCAAAGTGCCTTAAAAACAAATGGGAAGGAGGCAATAGAAAGTACCTCTGATAGTTGCAAAGGGCACATTGAGAATTTTCCTTTAGTATATTTTCATGGTGACTTTAATATTGTACCTTTTGAATTTACTTCTTTTCCCTAAAGAAAAAGGTTTTCATGTGGGATTAAAAGAAAAGTTCATGTTTGTTTCTGTGACCTGCATCTAACATCCTATCTTCTAACCTCTATGAGCTATTGATCAAAGCTATTTTACAAGTGGAAATACATACAGATACTTTCTCTGACGTTTTTATTTACACATTCTGTGACTGATACTTTAAGACATCTTGGGGAAGTTCTTTCTGGGACATATTAGCATGCCAAAGACAGGAAGAGTATTCACAAGTTCAAAATATATGAAGGAATTAATATCAGCAATAAACGACCTCATTGTTTCTTAGGTAACCTTAAATTGCATGTAGTTAATACCCATTTAATCAATACTTTGTAAATGAGAAGTAATTTTACAGGGCCACAAACCTCTGAACAATGTGAGATTGATTATCTGTGTCTTCTTGAGATGAAAGGCTAAACATGACAGTATTTGAATAATTCCTATCATCCAGTTAATGGTATTTATCACAACAACATTTGGGACTAAAATAATAACTTAAGAAGAAGAAGAAACAAGACCAAGCAAGTTTTTAGTCTGTCTAATTATGTTAACTCTGTGAGGCATCTAGTGAAATTTCTCAACAAAAGCCAAAATAAGTAAGTGCTTTTTGGTAATATGCTTATGTTCCTGTGTATAAGCATTACATGGGCCAAACATTCCCTGTATGTATGCTTTATGTGCAGGTAAAGTTTAACCTATATTCTTGTCTTTTCACAGAAAAGCAAATCAAATTAGGGGGCCAATTTTCATCCCTGATTCAGTGTGATTAGCTTGAAAGTATATAAATAGTTACAGAAGCAAAAGAACTATATAAATAGCTTATTGAAGATAATAAAAATGAAGTTGCTTCAAGATGGTTGGCCGGGGCTAAGATGTAAGGAGAGTAAAGACCTGAAAGATGTTTATTGTTACCATAACATATGACAGATTTGCAGGGTTCTTTGGAAACAGCAGTGCTGGGGAGATGAGTTTGCAGAGGTTCTAATAGGAAAGCTGTGAAGATATTTCTCTTCGTCTGCATCCATCTAAGCAAAATAAAAAAGGGTTTGGGTTCAGAAATATCAGTATTTAATTAGTTTGACTGCAAGTACAATCCCACAATCACTTTAGAAATTATTACTTGTGAAGTGCAAACCTGTAGCAAATGACTGTATTAGTTCTTCTAGACTGTCACAATTATAAGATAAAATGTGTTCGCTTTTCTCCATGTAATAAACCCCCTTCCAGAACAGCAGCTACAGCTGGAGTGATACCATGGATAAATCATGGCGCTACCTAATCTGGATGCTAGTTAAAACACATATCACTGCTTCTATGCTGACTGCATTAATGCCCTCAGCTAAATCAGGAGAAGCTCTGCTGACACTGCTGATTAGGAGAGTAACAAAAAGCCACAGACAGACAAGATACATAAGCACCTTACATCCAGGTGCCAGTAGTGCTTTGCCACAGGGAAGATAACAGTACCTGACCTCCTCCAACCTTCCTGCACCTCATCACATGCTGAGTCCTGCTCTGCAGCCCCTTGCTCTTGACGTGACATCAGAGTCAAACAGAAATGTTCAGTCATGTTCAGGGCCTCTTAAATGCTTGGAAACAGAAAAGGAAACATGGGAGGGAGCTTTCAGGCTCACTAAATTTCCCGGTATTGAGGGAATCACATCAGGTTTTTCCTTCCCTGAGTTTATTACAAACATTTCAATTGGCAAGTGTCCCTGGTTGTCATTAGAAAACATTTCTGTGGGTGCTTTCTATCTAGCTTTATCAGAATTATGACTTTTTTTGAAAAAGACAAAAAAATTAAATTTCAATCCTTCAAAAACTGATTAGATCAGAAGGGAAGAGTTGCTGTAATAAATCTTTAAATGCCAGTATAACCTCAATCCCTTATTCAGTTGTGATTTTTATATGAATAATAGTGAGTTTAGTAAATACATTTTATATTTTGTGATAGAAAAGATGAATAAGTATTTATAGCAATGCTATTGTATCTTATAACTGAATCAGGTAAACGCCATAGCTCTCCATAAACTGCATTTCTATTTAAGAATGAAGGCTTGTGTAAAATTACATTTACAATCTCAAAGACCCTATGTTTCCTAAAGGCTTTAATCCGAGCAATTTTGAAAGCTTGCTCTTAATATATGCTTCAGACAAGCCTGTTCTGTATGAAATGTTAGTGGTATAATTGCTAATAGTGCAGTAACAAATGAGGTGGAATATAGTTATATATTCTGGCCAGGAGCGTCACATATGGTGTCTTCCAAAAGCCACTCGATCTTCTCATCCCTCTTCTCTTCTCCTGCATGTAATAACATAGATGAGACAATTCATGAGTATATAGCTTCTGCACACTGAATATACTAACATTTGATCATAAATTGAGGAGGAATATGAACTTATTCCATGGGTGCTGTCTCTAATCTCTGCTGTTCTGCTACACTGACATATTATGACTGTGAATTTAGTCTTTTTCTACAATTGCAAGGTTTGTTAAGCATTCTAGGAAGTTATTTTTGGTCTTTGTTTTGTGGAGCCCTTTGAACTGTTCATGGAAAACAAGCATGAAGCAGTTCTCTCCAGTGTTAGAGTCCTACATTTGCTCACACCTAAAAGTGAAGATGTGGATTTGCAGGAATGGCTCTGTATTGCCTATGTAAATGATGTGCTGTACAATCTACAAGAACTCATAAAATTACCATGTTCAAATTACCACTTTCTCTTGGGAAGATTCTGTTTTTCATTTGTTTTATTTCTTTTCTGATGCGGATTTTTTCAAGTTCCAGTAAAATCTTGATTGGCTACACCTTCATCAGCATAGACAACTAAATGATCTAACATCTTAAAACAGATTGGCGTGAGTCATTGCTGTCCAAAACACTAGTACACCAGTGAAAATTGTTTAATAGATAATTGCTCCTACAGAATCGGTGCAGAGAACAAGAAGAATGTCATGCTGGTTACTTTTCTCCCTTCTGTTGAAAAAGGTCATGACTCTATAACCTGCTGTGATGATAAAGGTGGTCTGTTCATGGAGTCAGGATGATTGTGGTGATTGAAAGGAACAAGGTTAAAAGAAATTTCAAGGACTGCTGGCAACTTTTTTAACTGATGGAGTTGATTTTATTCCCTGGCTCTCGAGCATACGCTGCGCTCGAGGGAGTATACCTTAAGTGGTTTTCTTTTTAT
Source organism: Actenoides lindsayi (assembly GCA_025331215.1). NCBI lineage: Eukaryota > Metazoa > Chordata > Aves > Coraciiformes > Alcedinidae > Actenoides > Actenoides lindsayi. Next base: position 32,329 of record WTSP01028161.1, on the reverse strand, counting down.
TTAGTTTTGGCTCTTTGACGTAGTGTAGAAGTGATGCAGTACATGAATTCATCCTTCGACAGTGTGTGCACAGCACTGACTGACTCCAAGGTATTGTATCTTGATCCTCGGCAGTGTGTATTAACTCAAGTTGACTGCCATGCCTGTGCTGTAGCTAAGCTTTTCACAATATCAGCATGGCAAATTTACATCATCCACCATATATTGTGTACACATAATCTATTTTTTGTAGCATCAGAGTTTAATGAATTGATGTCGGACTATTGGCTCTCTTTTACATGCAGTTTCATGTGAGAGATTCAGTGTTCGTCATGTATTCTAGACTCAGAAAACTTCCTCACTGACGTGGAAAATGTGTTTGAGGTAGATTCTATTATCTGTAGGTGTTAAACAGCACCTTACCCAAGTTTCATAAAATGCTTCATGCCATGAGGATGTAAGGCAATGGTCATCTTTGGGTCTGTTTGTGAACATGGTAGCCAAATCTCTGATGTATTTTGGGTGAATTTAGGTCCCATGCAAGTTGCTGAACCCAGGAGACCTGCCCTGAGCTGGGGCTGAATGCAGCTCCATGGATAGAACCTGACTGTCCAGTCTGAATCTGTTGTTCTCAAAATAAATTTAATTAGGATTGGTAAAACTGATCAGTCTGTTGTTATTTGTTTTTTTTTCGATAAGTAGCTTCCTCAGATTTCTATGCCAGTGTCCTCCTTACAAGATCTTTACCATGCATTAATACTTAAATTACAGGCTTAAATCCTTCAAAATACTCTTGATCGTTCTATCATCCTTGCTTTTTTCCAGGCAATCTAGGTAAAGATAAGGGTTCCTTTATCACTTAATAAGCTATTACCTTTTTTTTACAAAGATGTGTTAAAACTCTCGTTCTTAACCTAGTGACTTTCACCTCTTTGTTTGTTTCTAAACACAGTGACCCATGTAATTAGAACATATAATATTCTGTCCTAGATCTGAATCCACAAAGCAGAGCTTCCTAAGCTGTTTTTCTTCACAATTGCTGCAAAAAAAAATACCTTTGAAAATGCTTTTAGTGCTAAAAGAGTTACTTCACATTTCACGCGGGGAACTTTCCTTCCTGATGAAGTACATTAAGTAAGAAAGATCTCAGCACCTGCTTCGTTATAGTCATAGCACAGTTGTAATATTTTGAGCTTTGCTAAACTCTGACTTGAAAAATTTAAAACACATAAAAGAACGCAGACACAAAGAGCCAATTAATTCCTGGTGTATCCATATGCACTGAAAGGAGCTACCTCAGGCGTGACATTAGTCCCGTGGGTACTTTGTATGTAAGCAAGCTGCAGGGACTTGAAAGAGACTTTTTTCCCCCTCATTGGGATTTTTGCGCAAATATTGACAGGATATGTTGACCTAATTGCAAAACACAGTAACCTGTTTTTATTTCAGGTGTTATATCAAGCTTAATACTGCTTAAAACCAAAGCTCAGTTTGTGACTCAGAGTATGGATACTGATCAAGAAAGCCTCTAAAAGGAAAGATTCTGCCTGCTAAAACAGAGAAGTAAATAAAATTGTTTAGATTTTACATGCAGACATTCAGATAAAGGTATAGAGCAGGCTGCTGTACAGAAGAAAAAAGGCAGGCTTTTTACCTCCTGAACTCAAGGAATGCAGGGTAAAGAGTTGGTATATTAAATATTTTAAAATGAAATTATATTTGTTTTATTTTCATGATTATATGACCAAATCTTTCCTTCATTCAGTAGGGATTTTCTTTTTTTTTTCAAGTTTGAGTTTCAACTACAGTATTAAACACTTTGATGTATTACCTTTGGGTGGTTTTTTTGTCATTGTTTTGCTTCTTGACATGCAGTGGTTGATTTGTTGTGCATTAGAGATGGAGGTCAGGTCATAGAAAGGTGCCAGCATGGGAATACAACATCCAGTGGTTAAATCCATGGCTTCATTAGAAACTACTCTTTCTGAGTAAACAGGGGGAAAAAAAGTTCCACATAAATTCCCATCCGAAAAACCTCCCTAGATTATTACTGGAGAAAGAAAATATGAATGACTGGGAATGAAGCTGAGAGAATATTAGGTATATGTGTGACTGGATCAAAGAAAATTTATTTGATGTTGCATTATACCTTCCTTTTCCCAAACAGTGAAATCTGAAGATACTACTAGTCAGTATGTGCAAAAGGCAAATAATGAATGACTGGTTTCTGTTTGACTGTGCTTTCTAATTTGTTTTGGAGATGGTGTTCACTTAATTAATAACAATTTTATAAATATATGAAAAATTCCTTTACTTGTCTGTTTATTAATATTCTTAAATTCCATATAGAGTGGAATCTGCATAAGATTTCCAGAAACCTCTATGTCTAGCTGATTGCTATTCTATGTTACTACAATTTTAAATGTAGTTAGGATGCTGATAGTAGTCTCCTGATATAATGTGTTTGGGGTTTTTTTCACTCTGGGAGACCTGGAATGGGGGAAAAGGAGGTATCCCAAGCCTGTAAAAGGGCTTGAGTCTCTTTTAATTTTTATCTGTCTAAATTCCTGATGTGAGTCCATTCTCCTCATTGCAACTGCAAAGTCTCTGTGTTTTCCTAGTGAGAAAGATTGTATAAAAATCTGGTATTTTATAAGCAGCTTCTCCTGTCTCAATGGGTCTAAACTTCTAAAGTACGCATTGTTATTCTAAAGGTGTATGAGTGTTTATCAATTTTTTATAGGGACAACTATGGTAAAACTATGCTGAAAATTATTTTGCCTCTAGAAGAAAAATGCCATAAGCCCAACTATTTCGAATAAGTAGTAGAGAACTAGCTAGACTTCCTCAAAAAAAGAGCAGTAAAATTCTGTCTTCCTTCACTTTCCTGCTGTGTACACAGTACGATACTGAAACACCGAAGTTTGATCATCTGACATCCTTAATAGAAGCTGGATTACATTGCCAAGTGAGAGAAAATCTTGATACCACACTGTAAATAATAAATTTACTAAAGTATTTGGACAGCAGATAACTGATCTCTTTCAGACTCCCCATATTCCTGTACAGGGGCTGCTATCCCAAATAGTAAGGTTCACAACAGTCAGCTCCAGTGACTAGGGAGCAGCGATAAGATGCGTTTGGAGGAGGCTAGTGCTAATGTAGTTTAATATATTATTTACATTGTCTCAGTTGTTTACTCTCTAGTATTTCCATTCGTCTCCTTCTATCACACGTCTGCCTGCACCTTCATGCAATTCTCACAGTCTGACAGCTCTTTGTAAAGCTTCATTTGGCACGAAAGTTACAGACTTCAGATGCCTACCAGTGAGAGGGTGGGAGTGCAGTTGCCACAGATTGCTTCATGATTGTGTCATTTCAGGACTAGGCTGACATTGTTTGATTTGAATATCCCATTCTGAATTTTGTAATAATATAGTTGACTTTCCCATACTGTATGTGGATAAAGAAGGTAAAATTAAGGTTATTGAACTCTCCATATATCTTCATTTTGTACTTCAGGGTGTTGAGCTCAACTCAGACAAGTACACAGGAAATGTTCATGCCCATTGATAGTCACTGATATTTTGCTATTTGCTATTTACTCTTTTGGGATTAGCATTTCAACCATGATCTTTAGATATGTGAATTTTCAGTGAGAATCAAAGAAAGGTCTATTTGTCTGCTTTATGAGATATTAGTGTATTTTGAATTTCACAAAGAAATTTAACTTGAAGTTAACTTGGGCTCTTTTGTATGGGATTGCAAATTGACTTCTAATAACAAAAGATTCAGCCTTTGATAAATTATGATACTGTTGCATTTCCTTTTAGAAAGGACCTATATAGCACTAAGTCTATATACTAGATCCCAGTACTATACCACTAATATCCTATGTATCCATATATGTGTGTGTGTGTGTGTGTACACATACACGTGAAGACATTAGTACAGGCTTTTGGTTCAATTTTCTTTGTTTATTTATGTGCATATGTACATGAAAAGAATGAAAGATAAAAGGAAGTGTAAAGTGTAAAGATAGTAACTTAAATGCTACATCTACATTTTATGCTGTCTCTTTAAACATTTAAACAAAAAAACAACCCCCCCCCAAAAAAAAATAACCAAACTAAACCAAAACCAAAAATGACCAAAAACCCCCCATGAGGAATGAAAGGACTCTAGATTGTGTCCCTCAGATGGTTAGTGATAACATTATACTGTCATTTCAGATAAACCTGCAGAAGAAGATGCGAGTCACTGGAGTTATAACTCAAGGTGCCAAGAGGATTGGAAGTCCAGAATATGTAAAATCCTACAAAATTGCATATAGTAATGATGGGAAGTCGTGGACAATGTACAAAGTAAAAGGCACAAATGAAGATATGGTAAGATTAAGTCATCTGTATATGACTACATCCTACAGTTTAGCTGCCATCAGGAGAATGAGGTATCCCTGTTAGATAAGCATAATTGTCTAACAGTATGGTACAGGTAGCCTTCTTTTCTCTGGAAAAAAAAAAAATCAGTAAATTTGCACTTTCTGTTTGCTAAGAATTTCTTATACTTTAATTGATGGTTGCATAAATACTATGTCCCAAGGCTAAAATAATCCTGTTTATTACACTTAACTGATTTTCATTTTAATTAGTTTACCAGTAATTACTCATTACTCTGTTTAGAATTTAGTTTTATTACATTAGCAGATTAGTGTTAACCCTTAGAAGCATAGAACCCATTCATCAATGCTAATCTTTGTACTGCACAAACAGTATCATCTGTGGGAAGTATGTGTTTACAGTTCGCAGTTGGCACATTTTTCATAGAGCTGTGCATACAAATCAACAAGAATCCCTTTACTGTGTAAGTTAAGATAGAACTAAGGCACTTTGCAGCATTAGGCATAGTTTCTCCATTAGGAAATTAAAATGCTCCATGAAGATGTGTATAATGAGGGAAGAAAACAAAGCACAAGCATATCTGGTTAGAGTGAGAAGTGAACAGAAGAATGCTTGTAGGTTTAATTCAGCTGCTCCTGACATCAATGGGAGGTCACAGTGCACTTCAGTGGGAGTTGGATCACGTTCTTGAAGTAGAAGGAAAAAAATAATTGTCAATCAGCATAAATAATTGCAGGCTAAATTGAACTGGGATTACTTAATACATGAATTAGAAAAGAAGATATAATTTAATTACATTGATAGCTTCAGTTTTTAAGAGTGACAAGATAGAAGTCCTGATTCAGTGCAAGTGACAAATGCATGCCAATGTCAACCAACAGTAGTATGTTTTGCTTAAAAACTTCCGTGTCGGGCACTGGAAATGGTAAAACAGCCTCTATTTGGGAAATGCTTGCAGACAAACATGCAGGGATGCTCAGAAGAACAAGGCAGATATTTTTGAGATATGGAAATGCACGGAACCTCCAGTCATCCTTCTCACACACTTTGTATGAATGTCATTTTATCACAGGTGTTTCGTGGAAATGTGGACAACAACACGCCATATGCTAACTCCTTCACCCCTCCAATAAAGTCGCAGTACATACGGTTGTATCCTCAGGTGTGCAGAAGACACTGCACGTTGAGAATGGAACTTCTTGGCTGTGAACTGTCAGGTGGGTTTTCTGCACTTGCCACCTCTTAGAAGCCAACCGTCAAGCAGCACATTTTTGTGCCTGATTTCTAAACTGTGTGCAGTTTATTCCTGGTGAAATGCAGTTGGCACACCTGAGTTTATCCAGACAGTTACCTCTTTTTATGTGCATTATATCAGCAGCAACACTTACCTAAATGATGTGACAATTGTTGCTTACAATAGGGCAGTAATAGTGGTAATGTGGTAGCACCCTAACAACACTTTGCAGACTTTTCTGAGCCTCCAATTATGTGCAGCCTAGAAAAGGTCATTTCTAGCAGTTTAATAAGGATCAACAGCTATCAGGACCCATATTGTTAACTACTGAGCAGGCCATGAGACAGAGAATCTCTAACTCCCCATTAGCACTCAGCACAGGCTAATCTAAGTGCTGAAAACAGTTTCTGTGAGCCAAAGCTGTTTGTGCAGTGATATACAGCAGAGTCAGGAGCAGGCATCAAAGCTCATGTGAGTAATTTCTCCTGGCTGCTTGGTGACCACACCGATGTGCTGTGTGACATCTTCAGAGGAACAAGGGTGCTTCAGCTGCCATCAAGGACCAATCAAAGTGCAGTAAGAATATATTTTGCTGAACTGCTTCAGTCAAGATTTCAGTTTAGATTTGTTTTGTGGATTTCTAGCAGAAGCAGGGATTGCATCTCATAGCAAAAAAGTAAATGAACAAGTGGAGCCAATATAAACCCTCTTAAGGTTTGTAGTAGCAGAAGTTATAGCTCATAAATGTGAAGCCTGACCTCTAGCCACTCTCTGCAAGAACCATGTTCCTTTACAAATTCAGTAAAGCATGTAAATTTTTTATCTTTTTCAAGAGATCAACCTTTTACCAGTGGGAGCACTCCACCGAATTCATTTAAGAATGCTTTTTATGTGGCTGCCTGCTTACTGTACAAACAATAGTCATCCAGTTCACGAATGATATATCAAAACAGCTGGAGTTAAATAATTCTCAGTCCTCTAGTGGTGTCAAAAACAGATTCAGAAATGAAAAGTTAATGCATTAATCTCACTGTAGCCCTTTTCCAATATAGACAGGTTTGAGAGTAAATAGAAAATTCTGTCTGGCTGCTTTAGTCTATTAGGATTTTTTTTCTTTATGTCTTCCATTTCTGGAACCACAATTTAGAGTAAGTCCTTGCCAGAATGACCAGGAATTGTTTTGCTCAAGGAACTGTGAAAGCTACTGAAGTGAATTCATTTCAGTGGTCTCCTAGCAGTTTCAAGGTCATAATTTCTTAGAACTTCAGGCAGTCGGGGCTCAGTGGAACAATTTCAGTCTTACTGAAAGAAGAGCATAATTATACATAACAACAGACTCATTTACTCTAATTCTAGGTGGTCTGTTTTAGGCAGAAAAACATTTCGAGAAGGGTGGCTTCTATAGCAAGTCCTGGTGCTAGAGAAGAGAGTCACAACAGAAGGGAGGGAAACTGTGTTGCAGCACCAGATCATCATAAAAACTAATTCTTTCTTAGGACAAACTTCAGCAAAATATTCAATGTGGTCTGCTTTAGGCTCATAAATAGCTTTACTGACCAGGACCCCTGGTCAGATCTTATTGGAAGCCATGACTGATGCTTATGGAATTGGCCATCAATAAGTTAAGCATTAATTTTCATGGCCTGGTGTTCCTCCTTTATTTGTGTTTTGCACATCTCTGTATTGTGAATTCCCTTCCCTTCATAGAGTATTGATGTGTGTGGAGAAACAGATCACAGCTACAGTTTATTAGAATGCCTTTATTCATTAAGCTGCTATTCAGCATCAAGCTATTGTCTTTAAAAACAGATAACTAACTGTTCATACAACACAATTACGTACTCATGCAATTCACTCAATGCTCAAACATCTGCATATAGCAGGCTCTTCTTGCATACATTGTTGATTCTTGGGTATGTTGGTGGCTGTGTACCAATTCAGCAAATTCTTGATGTTCTGTCAGTTCTTGCAGAGGGATGCTGGTCCCCAGAACTTAACGATCCCTGAGACTCATAGCATCTACTGAGTGTGTAATTTTCCTCTTTCTGGTGTGTTATTCTCTGGTAACTATTTCTCTATCCTAGCAATACATATAGGTACCACTCACACACACATACACAGAAGGAGACTTAGTATTTGTATATAATAATACATTCCTCTCCTCTTGTTTACCTTCAGTGCTATCTAATCAGGAAAGGAATACTATGTTCATTCATAGGAAGAAAATTTTGTAAATCTCTTGTTTTTCAGAAAGGAAAAATATCATAATGTTCATCAAAACAAAATCACCTTTGTCCTCAAATAATTTGCCTGTGCTCCTTTTGCCAATACTGAATGAATCCCTGCCCAAGACAAGATGCATGTAGACTTTTGCATGCACATTCATTTGTGATTTTGCCTCCACTGCATTAGATACTTAATACTTTCTTTGAGGGTTTGAGCTTTCTTGAAAGAAGAGGTAAATGATGGGCATGGTGCAGGACACAGACTGAAGAGTAAAATACTGTGCCCTCAGAATAATCTTCAGAGAGTAATTTTTGTGTGGACTTTTTCAATTTTCAGATGCTAATCCAAACATCCTCATTATTTCACTGCTCCTGTTTCCTTGAGACAGACCAAATAGGAAGTAACTGCAAACATATAGCTAGATAGGTTTAAACATAGAGTTATTAGATATCATTTATCACAGATTATGGTATGCAAAACATCTCAAACATTTTAACCTAAGATGCTTCATGAGCACAGCCATAAGTACATCTACATCAGGTCTCACTAACTTTAACAGGTTACCAAAAAAAAAAATTAAAAAAAAAGAAAAAAAAAGGAAAAAGGGAGATTGACTCCTTTTGCAGAAACATTGCAAAGCAGATTTAAAGAAGATACAGTGCAGTGGAGATGTCCCAGGGTGTCATGAGCATCATTATAAATACACTTCTATGAGGGATGACTATCTACAAAGTTTTGTATTATTTTGATGATTCTGCCATTTGTGCTCTAGGTTATAGCTTGCCTATCAAAATAAACAGTCATTATCTTCTGTCATTGCAGCAGGGTGCCATAGGAGCTGAGAAGCAACTGGGGCTGCTGTTGCTCTCTGTGACACAACACTAAGGCATTGTTCTGCTACCAACATGCATCATGTTCATCCTTTCTAGTTCTCATTGTTTTTCTCATTTTCTTCTGTTACCTTGTACAAATGTCTTCCTCCTCCCTTTGGGGCAGTGAAGAAGGAAGGCGAGTGTAAAATCCGATTAATGCATGCACGCATGCACAGACACACAAGCAAACACATCTGTTGTTTCATAAATCAGTAATAGTACTCAGAAAAGACAGAACTATTTTTCACGTATTGGACCAGCACTGGAAACCAGTTTTGACAACCCATGTTTCTGTGTCAGGAAACTCCTTCAGATTCCTCGGATGAAACTTTCCAGCTGACAGCCCTTGTGATCCTGGAGTGACACTTCAGAACTGAATAATAAGCAAAGTCCTTCTCAAAAACAATAGAAAAGTCTCCCATTTCTGCTATCAATTGCTCCCTCCTACTCCCATGAAAATTGTTTTGTTGTTGTTTTAAACTAGGTAGTTCGTTCTACAGACAAGGCTGTGTGATTTCCATTTGTGCACTGCAAATCAATTCTGAGAGGCTGGGTTGGTTTTCTTCCAAAATTAACTCTGTTTTCTGTTAAATTCCTATTGAATATGAAACATGACAGTATTACAGATTTTAAACACAGTAGTTACTGCATTAAACAGGATATTATTCTTATTATCTATCTCTAGTAACACGCATTTGCTCCTGCAGTTAGACCCCCCACAAAGGGCCTGGACTTACCTTCCTGATTTGAATCCCCGATAATTCCATTTAATTGTGTGTGCTAAACCTACAGAAAGTAGATTCTGACCAAAAGGCCTTTGCTAGAGACTAAAAAAGAATGAGGTCTTTAAATCTAAGTAAACATATTGTGGATGAAATGGACTTTTAAGAAAAAAGAGAAGCAGCTTTGATATCTAGCTCAAATAAAATGAAAACCAAACTTTGAAGGTGTTTTAAGTGGTCGCACATTGCTCTGGCTCTGTCAAGAGACTCCAGCTGAGTAGGGTTGTGCTCCCAGCAGGAAAACCTTCACAGCTTACGTGTGTGCTTTAAGAAACAGCTGGTGACTCAGCAAATGATTACCTGATAGGAACCAGCTCAGCGGTGTGGGCTGTGAGTGTCAGGTGGAAAACCTCTGTCTTCCCAATGACGTGTAAAGACAAGGTTCTATTCATTCACAGGGATGATGCACTCCTTGCAAAACCAGGTACGTTAGATCCTGGGCATACTATTATTCCATGAGTATGTTAAAATATTATTGGCAATTTAACTGAGTAAAGTCAGCTACTGAACTAAGTAGGATGCCTGAATCTTTGAAGAGAAAATTTTGGGACAACTGCACATGTACAGCTTTTTGACAGCTTGGGCAGGAAGTAAATGAGAAAATGGCTTCTTTTTATTTTCCCATGTCCATTTTTCAACCTTTCCTCAACTATTCACATATTGCTCTACCCAGCCATATGTTCACCTTTCCTGACATCTTAACAGCCCCCAATCTCAGCCAATTGACTTGCCTTTTGTTTTCTTACTTTTAATAATCTTTAACAGCATGCAGCTCATCTGCTTCCCTTGGATTCTAGTACTGTTGTTACACTGCTGTCACTGAAGGGTGTCTTTCCTGTTGTCAACTTGCTTCTTCCATCTTCTGGGCCCAAATGTACCCCCTGTGTTCCCAGTGTAAAGTAACAAGGCAGAAGAACATAAAGTCACTTACCAATTTTTATTATTGTTTTTCATGGACACCCAACAGAGAAGTCCAAGATCTACCTTTAGCTACAAACAAAACAACTCAATAGTGTGGGACATCACTGAGATTAAAGAAATAAGCTATTAATTCTCAATTTCTCTTAAGCAATTATCTCCTACTACTATTCCACCTTCACAGTTGTTTTCCTGTAGTCTTCCAGTCTGTCAGTGGGTGTTGAGGATTTCTGAGATTTTGGCAAGATATCAAGTAATTCAAAAGTGTAGAAGAGCTCAGTGCTTATTAACATTTTACATCAGCAGTGGCTTTTAGGAAAATTAATGTTTCCTCAGCAGGCAAACACGTGGTTTATGTGACATGGCGTAGAAGCATAAGAAGATTGTACTGAGTAAGCAAAACAATAGCAAACTGCTGGACATAAAAATGAAACCAAGATAAGGAGAGACTTAAGTCATCCTTCCTGATTGTTTGTTTACATAAATTTATGCCAGGATAAAATATGTTGAATTCTTTATCTTGTTTTTTATTATTCCAAAGTAACGTTGAAATAAAGTGCCTCAAAGTCGTTCTTTTTCTTTTATTTGTTTGCAAGTTCCTCCAACAATAGTCTTCACTAGAGCCTTTTCTTCAAGAATTGCTAGTTTTCCATAATGGATAACCTAAACCAGTTGCAGAGATAAGTAGGTAGTGTCACAGATCTTATTTTGCTGTTCCAGGCTGCTCTGAACCCCTGGGAATGAAATCAGGACATATACAAGACTACCAAATTACTGCCTCCAGTGTTTTCCGTACACTCAACATGGACATGTTCGCTTGGGAGCCCAGGAAGGCCCGGCTGGACAAGCAAGGCAAAGTTAACGCCTGGACCTCTGGCCACAACGATCAGTCACAGTGGTTGCAGGTAAAGTCTCACATACATTTTCCCAAATTTTTATCTTCATGTTTTAGCTATGGGCATGGTTGACTGGTTTAGGATTATATTCATATTCTTTAGTTTCTGAGCACAACAATCCTAACTCTGCCACACGTAGATGATGAAGCTATGAAAGGTGACACAGATCTTCATGTCTGAGTCTGGTGACTCAGCTGCATAAATCCCTGCTCAGGGAAACGTTCACCTTCACTAGCCAAACTCTATGAGTTGCCCAGCAGCCATGAGTTTTCCTTTGTTAATGGACAAAAATAGAACCATAGAGTGTTTTGGGTTGTCATCTACTCCAACCATCTTGCAGTGAGCAGGGACATCTTCAACTAGATCAGGTTGCTCAGAGCCCTGTCCAACCTCACTCAGAATGTTTCCAGGCACAGTGCATCTACCCCGTCTCTGGGCAACCCGTGCCAGTTTTTCACCACCCTTAGTGTAAAAAATTTCCTATTTCAATAAGGTCTACTTGGAGCCTTCTCTTCTCCAGGCAGAAATACCTCAAGACTCTCAGCCTTACTTCATAGGAGAGGTGTTCCTGCCCCCTCATCAATCTTTTAGTCCTCCTCTGGACATGCTTAAACTGTTCCATGTCTTTCTTGTGCTGAGGACTCCAGAGCTGGATGCAGTACTCCACATGAGTTCTCACCAGAGTGGAGTAGAGAGTGAGAATCACCTGCTGGCCACCATTCTTTTCATGCAGCACAGTAGCAGTTGCATGTCTGTTTCACTGGCTTCTTCTCTTCTGTTGAGAATGATTGGGGGTTTTTTCCCCCTTCTGTCCTTCCAGAGCTCACAGGAATAGTATGTTTACTTGAAATCTGTGCCCATGAGCAAATCTTGTTCATCGAAATTAATTTTGTCCAATTGACACTGCTCAAAATTAACTTTGGACATCACTCTGAAGCTAGCAGGACTGATTCAGCATGAGTTCATTATAAAGCTGTGCACAGGGCTTGTTTTCAGCCTGGGAATGATTTATACAAGTCACTAGTAGGCTAATGTGAAAGATTGTAATGAATCTCTGCTATGGAAGCCTATTTGACCAGTCACTGACACATTTACATTTTTTGAACTGTTGAAAATAGCAGTGTTTTGAGTCAACTGCCAGTTTGCAGTGCAGTTCTCAGTGGGAAGCCTCAATAGCACTAGACGTGGCTACTAACCCCCTGCAATCTTTTCAAATATAAGTTATGACATATTAGATTTCTTACCTGCAGTTGCTAAGCAATTTAACAATATGATTGCTATCTTTTCCCCAAGTTTATACACGTACAGAAAGGAAGCAGCAGTTGCCTTGTCTAACTTCTGAATAACTGAAGACCCTATGATTAGCTGGAAGTTTTTAAGAGCAGCTTGTTGAAACAGCAGTTAGTCACTTCTGGAGAAGAGAAAAATATTACTGCTGTTTTACATGGAGAAACAGATGAAAATGTTTCTCCACAAAAAAAGAGAAGCAGTTGTGTCATATTTAGCCCCATCAACGATACCAAGAAACTAAGGTTGTGTAGAGACTCCACAGAAATATCCTGTGGTGTTATTCCTTCTGTGGGTGACAGTGAATTTTTAATTAAATACAGACAGATAAGGGCTGCAGAGTTAATTTTGTATACTAAAATTTTCCATTCTAAGTCTGCACCTGTGAATTTAATCTGACCACTTGCACAATGTCTGCAAGTCCTTGAAGTATCAGGCATACTTTTTTTAATCTACAAAAAGCAAGTTGTAAAGAAATATTCATCTTTTAGTTTGTTTGTTATATGGCTATGATGTGAGTTCAGTAACTTCCCAGGAATATGATCAATTTACCCTTTCCTGAAAGTCATTATACTTACGATATTTCTCCAAAAGAGTATCATAACATGTATTGATAAAAAACAAGGAAACAAAAAAAAAAAACCCCAATAAAACACACAAACAAGCAAACAAACAAAAAAAACCCAATAAAACACACAAACAAGCAAGCAAACAAACCAGGAGGCATTAAAACTACTTGGTTTTACAGTGCTTAAACTGGCTGACTTCTACCTGATCATTCTGAATTCAGTCCATGAGAAGAGATGTGCTTACATGCTTCTAGTCTAGGTAACAGTTCTGTAAGAAAGATGTGCCTATCATTTAAATTCATTCATTCCTTGTTCTCTTTGCTGGTAGTTGTCTATTTTTTTCTTTAAACGCAGAGTATTGTATTGTAACTTTTTAAAGCACGGACTGCAATTCTATTGTCATGCTGCTTTCATGGAGTTTAGTCAAAATACATTTGTAAGAAAAAATGTGTGAAAGCAAAGTTATCAGTATGCCCTTTTCCTTCAGCAATTACATATTACAAGAAATGTTCCCAGTAGCAATTCCATGGTATGCTAACCTGAGTTTAAAATAAGACATAGATTTCTGGATTGTACAACAGTAGCTGGCCTACTGTTGCATGAAGTGAAGGGTAAATTTAGTAAGAGATGAATCTCCTTGTGCTGTAGCTGGTCCTCAGAGATTAGAGGGGCTAGGTGCAGCTGCACTTATCTCTTAATAAGTATACCAATTAAGATCTGTTGCTATGTAGGTCCAACACCAGACACACACTAACAGCCTATTTGCTGTAGGTCCAGTTCCCTTCTAAGGGAGCAGTCGGATGCAGGAATAGCACATTTTAAATGGAACTAGAGGTCTGATACCAGGTTCATGAACAGCTCGTCTGATGTAGGTCCAGTTCCCTTCCAAGGGAGCAGTTGGATGTGCAACTAGCACAGTTTTCCCGTGATTATAGGTCCAACACCAAATGCGCGAACAGCCTGTTATGCTGTAGGTCCAGTTACATTCACAAGAAGCAATTAAATTCACAAATAAC